>CM066582.1:36016187-36123687 GCA_033816785.1 Picus viridis | reverse complement strand
AAGGGAGGTTGTAGCCAGGCAGAGGTTGGTCTCTTCTCCCAGGCAGCCAGTGCCAGAACAAGAGGACACAGTCTCAAGCTGTGCCAGGGGAGGTTTAGACTGGATGTTAGGAAGAAGTTCTATACAGAGAGAGTGATTGCCCATTGGAATGGGCTGCCCGGGGAGGTGGTGGAGTCACCATCATTGGAGGTGTTCAGAAGGAGACTTGATGGGGTGCTTGGTGCCATGGTTTAGTTGTTTGGGTGGGTTGGATTGGTTGATGGGTTAGACGCAATGATCTTGAAGGTCTCTTCCAATCTAGTTTATTGTATTGTATTGTTGTATTGTAGGATAGGATAGGATAGGATAGGATAGGATAGGATAGGATAGGATAGGATAGGATAGGATAGGATAGGATAGGATAGGATAGGATAGGATAGGATAGGATAAACCGAACCAGGTTGGAAGAGACCTTCAAGATCATCCTGTCCAACCTATCACCCAACACCATCTAAACAACTAAACCACTCAATCAAGCACCCCATCCAGCCTCCTCCCAAAACCTCCAGTGATGGTGATTCAGATGGAGTACATCTGTCCCAGAGGAGGGGAAAGGTCATAATACATGAGAATGGCCTGTCCCCCAAAGGTAAAAAGATTCTGGGAAGGGAATTAGCAAGTCTCATTGACAGGGCTTTAAACTAGCTTCGAAGGGGGAGGGTCGGAAACCAGTGCCCTCAGGCAGGAGTCTGGAGGTGATAAGCTAGACCTAGAGGTGAAACCAGCAGCCCAGCTGCAGTGCATGTACACTAATGCACGAAGCATGGGTAACAAACAAGAGGAGCTGGAAGCCTTGTTGCAGCAAGAAAGTTATGATGTAGTTGCCATCACAGAGACGTGGTGGGACGACTCGCATGACTGGAGCGCTGCAATTGACGGCTACAGGCTCTTCAGGAGAGACAGGCAAGGAAGAAGGGGTGGAGGGGTGGCCCTGTACGTCAGGGAGGCACTGGATGCTGTTGAGATGGAGATCAGGGATGATAGGGTTGAGTGCTTGTGGGTGAGAATTAGAGGGAAGACCAACAGGGCAGACATCCTGGTTGGCGTCTGTTATAGACCACCCAACCAGGAGGAGGATGTCGATGAGGCATTCTATAGGCAGCTTAAGGCTGTCTCAAGATCACCTGACCTCATTCTCATGGGTGACTTCAACCTGCCTGATATCTGTTGGGATCTCAACACAGCAGAGAGGAGGCAGTCTAGGAGGTTCTTAGAGTGCATGGAGGACAGCTTCTTATCCCAGGTGCTGCGTGAGCCTACCAGGGGTAAGGCTATGCTTGACCTCCTCTTCACCAACAGGGAAGGGCTGGTGGGTGATGTGGTGGTCGGAGGGTGTTTAGGCACCAGTGACCACGACATAATAGAGTTTTCAGTATGCAGCCAAGCCAAGAGGGGCAGCAAGAAGACCTCCACTCTGGACTTCCGGAGGGCAGACTTCAGGCTACTCAAGGAACTAATTCAGAAGGTTCCTTGGGAATCAGCCCTTAAAAACAAAGGGGTCCAGGAGAGCTGGACCTACTTCAAGGAAGAACTATTGAAGGTGCAAGAACAGGCTGTGCCGGTGTGCCGGAAGATGAGCCGCCGGGGCAGACGGCCAGCCTGGATGGGCAATGAACTTTTAATAGAACTTAGGGAAAAAAAAAGAGGGTGTATCATCTTTGGAAGAAAGGGGAGGCAACCTACAGAATGTTTAGGGATGTTGCTAGGTTGTGCAGGAAGAAAATTAGGGAGGCAAAAGCCCATTTAGAACTTAGACTGGCCTCTGCTGTGAAGGACAACAAAAAGTCCTTCTATAAATACATCAATAGCAAGAAGAAGGGCAAGGACAACCTCCACTCCTTGGTTGACACGGAGGGGAACGTTGTAACAAAGAATGAGGAAAAGGCAGAGGTACTTAACACCTTCTTTGCCTCAGTCTTCACTAGCAGGGCAGAACGTCTTCCAGACAGCTGGCCTGCAGAGCTGGCAGAAGGAGCCAGAGAGCTGCATAGTTTCCCACTGCTCCAAGAGGAAGTTAGAGATCTACTGAGCCGCTTGGACCCCCACAAGGCCATGGGACCGGATGGGATCCATCCTAGGGTGCTGAGATTGCTGACAGATGAGCTGTCCAAGCCACTTTCCATCATTTTTCAGCAGTCCTGGCTCACTGGAGAGGTCCCAGAAGACTGGAAGCTGGCCAACGTGGTGCCCATCCACAAGAAGGGCCGGTTGGATGAGCCAGGGAATTATAGGCCTGTCAGCCTGACCTCAGTGCCAGGCAAGATTATGGAACGGGTCATCTCGAGTGCGATCACACAGCACTTACAGGATGGCCAGGGGCTCAGGCCTAGCCAGCATGGATTTAGGAGGGGCAGGTCCTGCCTGACCAACCTGATCTCCTTCTATGATCAGGTGACCCGCCTGGTGGATGTGGGGAGGCCTGTGGATGTGGTCTACCTGGACCTCAGCAAGGCCTTTGACACCGTTCCCCACAGCAAACTCCTGGCCAAGCTGGCAGCCCGTGGCTTGGACAGGAGCACACTGCGTTGGGTTAGGAACTGGCTGGAGGGCCGAGCCCAGAGAGTGGTGGTGAATGGTGCCACATCCAGCTGGCTGCCAGTCACTAGTGGTGTGCCCCAGGGATCAGTACTGGGCCCCATGCTCTTCAACATCTTTATTGATGATCTGGATGAGGGCATTGAGTCCATCATCAGTAAATTTGCAGATGACACCAAGCTGGGGGCAGGAGTTGATCTGCTGGAGGGCAGAGAGGCTTTGCAGAGGGACCTCGACAGGCTGGACAGATGGGCAGAGTCCAAGGGCAGGAGATTTAACACATCCAAGTGCCGGATTCTGCACATTGGCCACAACAACCCCAGGCAGCGCTACAGGCTGGGGTCAGAGTGGCTGGAGAGTGGCCAGGCAGAGAGGGACCTGGGGGTGCTGGTTGATTGTAGGCTGAACATGAGCCTGCAGTGTGCCCAGGCAGCCAGGAAGGCCAGTGGCATCCTGGCTTGCATCAGGAACAGTGTGGCCAGCAGGAGCAGGGAGGTCATTGTGCCCCTGTACACTGCACTGGTTAGGCCACACCTTGAGTACTGTGTCCAGTTCTGGGCCCCTCAGTTTAGGAAGGATGTTGACTTGCTGGAACGTGTCCAGAGAAGGGCAACAAAGCTGGTGAGGGGTTTGGAACACAAGCCCTATGAGGAAAGGCTGAGGGAGCTGGGGTTGCTTAGCCTGGAGAAGAGGAGACTGAGGGGTGACCTTATTGCTCTCTACAACTACCTGAAGGGAGGTTGTAGCCAGGCAGAGGTTGGCCTCTTCTCCCAGGCATCCAGCACCAGAACAAGAGGACACAGTCTCAGGCTGCGCCAGGGCAGGTTTAGGCTGGATGTTAGGAAGAAGTTCTACACGGAGAGAGTGATTGCCCATTGGAATCGGCTACCCGTGGAGGTGGTGGAGTCACCTTCACTGGAGGTGTTCAGGAGAAGACTTGATGGGGTGCTTGGCTGTATGGTCTAGTTGTTGAGTGGGTTGGATTGTTTGATGGGTTGGACGCGATGATCTTGAAGGTCTCTTCCAACCTGGTGTATGTATTATTGTAGTATTATTATTATTGTATTCCACCACCTCCCTGGGCAGCCCATTCCAATGGGCAATCACTCTCTCTATGAAGAACTTCTTCCTAGCATCCAGCCTAAACCTCCCCTGGCACATCTTGAGACAGTATTCATCATTCATTATATTCATCCACATTAGCAAATATGACACTGAGCTGAGCACTGTCCTTACACCAACCCTTTTTCTGCCCAAACTTCTCCTAACTTGAAACATTTCCCTCTAATTTTCAGGCATCATTGACTGGAAAGGGAAAAAAAAAGCAGAGTGCAAAAGCTATTCATTTGTATAGTAATTGTAAGAGAATGTGTGTAACAATTTCATCTTGTCTCATATATTTACTTCATTAGGAGCAAATATTTTGTTATGACTAATTTTCTGAAAGCCTTTTAATCAGATTCAAATTTCATGGCAAATAGAGTTCTCGGAGCAGAAACATTTGCATATCAAGAGAAGCTTCTGCAGTTCTGGTTTTGATTTCCTCCCCTGCTCTGCTTCCTTCCCCCACCTCTCAGACTTATGCCTTTGCCACTCATAAAATCATAGAATTGTTAGTGTTGAAAGGGACCTCAAGGATCATCCAGTTCCAACCCCCTTGCCATGGGCAGGGACACCTCACACTACAGCAGGTTGCTCAGAGCCACATCCAGCCTGGCTGCAAAAACCTCCAGGGATGAGGCTTGTTGCCCATGGAGGGGGTAGAATTTCTTCCTAACATCCAATCTGAATTTACCCATTTCTAGTTTTGTTTCATTCCCCCTAGTCCTATCACTCCCATACACCCTAAAAGGTCCCTCCCCAGCTTTCTTGTAGCTCACCTCAGATACTGGAAGGCCACAATTATGTCTCCTCAGAGCCTTCTCTTCTCCAGATTGAACAGCTCCAACTCCCTCAGTCTGTCCTCATAGGAGGGGAGCTCCAGCCCTCTGCTCATCCTCGTGGCCCTTCTCTGGACACCTTCCAGCACCTCCAGATCCTTTCTATTATAGAGGCTCCAGAACTGGATGCAGTACTCCAGGTGGGGTCTCACCAGAGCAGAGTAGAGGGAGAGAATGAGGTCCCTTGACCTGCTGGCTAAGCCTGCTATGTCTGACCTCCTTAGATTCCTTATTGGAGGAGGTGAATCTCTATGGTATTTTTTTTAGCAGTAAAATAAATAATTTAGAATGTCTAGCTTGTAAACTTGCAGTAATGTAAGAATCTGTGCTCAGTCAAGTCCTGGTTTATTAGCTTTATGCAAGAACTATGCAGTTTCTCTGAGCGGAACAAGGTAGATCACAGCCAAATCATTTCATAGAATCACAGAATTGTTAGGGCTGGAAGAGACCTCAAGGATCATCCAGTTCCAACCTCCCTGCCATGGGCAGGGACACCTCACATTAGATCAGATTGCTCAGAGTCACATCCAACCTGGCCTTAAAAACCTCCAGGGATGAGGCTTCTACCACCTCTCTGGGCAACCGGCTCCAGTCTCTCACCACCAAACTCTGCAATCTGCTTTTTCATGGTCAAGAGATGGTGTAATACAAGTAGTGATTTCATGCCTCTCTGGCTGCAGTAACAATCTTATCAGACCAGAATTCCATGTCTTATCCTCATACTGTGCAGCTGACTGTGGTATCATGGCAAACATGAATAGCCTGAAGTGAACTGACTGATTTTTTTCACAGTGTGTTCTTGTCCAACTTGTTGACCTCAGAAAGAGATCTGTTTTCTGTATCTCCAAGAATCTAGTGCTTTAAGGAAAGAAGGGTAGCACTTCATTTAGTCTAGGCATTTCAATCACTATTTCCTTTGCTTGAATCAAGAACCTAAATCTATGCAGGAATAAGGAATTAAAGTCTCTTTTCAAGTGCAGCTGGAACCAGAGGCAATGACTGCAGTTCCCATAGATTCATTTCAGTTCATAGGATCACAGGATGTTAGGGGTTGGAAGGGACCTCTGAAGATCATCAAGTCCAACTCCTCTGCCAGAGCAGGACCATACAATCTAGCACAGGTCACACAGGAACACATCCAGTTGGGTCTGAAAGTCTCCAGAGGAGGAGACTCCACAACCTCTCTGGGCAGTCCATTCCAGTGCTCTGTGACCCTCAGAGTGAAGAATTTCCTCCTCATGTTGAGATGGAACCTTCTGTGCTGTAGTTTATTTCCATCACCACTTGTCCTATCACAATTTAAACAATCTAACATGCCAAACAGCCTTTCCTTGTTTGTTTTGTTGTTTTTTTTTTACCTAAGGTTCAGCACTACAAAATAAGAGTTGATATTTACATCTCATCCTGCTTTACCACAGCCTGCTCTCACAAGCCCTCCTCTCCCCACACAGATTGGAGGGAAAGCAACATGCACACAAAAGCAGATTGAGATAAGGAATTGAACAATTGCCTTAGCCTGTTTGCAGAAAACATGCAGCCAAAGGCAGAAGCACAAGCCAGCAATAAAACATTTCCCCCTACCCAAGAATGCAGAAGCCAACCCAGCAGAAAAGATCAACACCCTAAGCCCCAGAAACCAGAAGCAGCAACTGGAACAAGAAGCCTTTCATGTTAGAAGGTGAACTTCAAGCCTCATGATACATTGCTCAAGCCAGCACTTTAATTTTACTTATACAATACAATAAACCAGGCTGAAAGAGACCTTCAAGATCATTACGTCCAACCCATCAACCAATCCAACCCACCCAAACAACTAAACCATGGCACCAAGCACCCCATCAAGTCTCTTCCTGAACACCTCCAATGAAGGTGACTCCACCACACAGCAGCATGACATTGACTATCACCAGCAGATTCAACTTAACCCATGACATTCTCCACCCCTTATTCTCTACCAGCTGCATCACGCCCAGCAGCACTTCACATCAAACAACATACATCACAGAACCGTAGAGTAGAATAGAATAGAATAGAATAGAATAGAATAGAATAGAATAGAATAGAATAGAATAGAATCAACCAGGTTGGAAAAGACCTCAGAGATCATCAAGTCCAACCTATTACCTAACACCTAACACCTCATGACGACTAAACCATGGCACCAAGTGCCACATCCAATCCGTTTTTGAACAGCTCCGGGGATGGGGACTCCACCATCTCCCTGGACAGCACATTCCAATGGTCAGTCTCTCTTTCTGGGAAGAACTTTATGCTCACCTCGAGCCTAAACCTCCCCTGGCACAACTTGAGAATGTGTCCTCTTGTTCTGGTGCTGGTTGCCTGGGAGAACAGACCAACCCCCACCTGGCTACAACTTCCCTTCAGGTAGCTGTAGAGGGCAATAAGGTGGTACAAAAATGGCTGCTAGTGTAGATGAACCACTAGCAGTCAAGCTGTCCAGCAGCAGAGTTTTCTTACCTGCTTGTTTGTGAAGTTCATTCATTAGGATCTTTGCACAGATGGGAGAAAATTAACCAATAAAGTCTAAGGAATGTAAATATACTCAGGGCAAACAGCAAACCTGTGGAGGCCACTGAAGGGGAATCACTACATTCTCAGCCTCCATCCTGTCATTGGTTTGTTTACTACACAGACACAGGAGAGGCAGAGGTGATGGGGCATTTGCTTAGGAAATATTCAGCACCATCTGGCAATCTTGAGGTAATTAATGTGCACTGTATCTCCTTCGGAAACCATAGCAACTCTACAATGACTTCATTGTGTTCTCTGATGATGGCATAATAAATACTTAGTGCCACTGCTGTAAGATTCTAATGAATGCATTCTCAGCTGCCCAGCTGCTGTGTACAAATGCACTGTCTGTGATGGGTTTTGTGGTGAGAAGTGTTTGCAAAACAGAAAAAGAAAAGGATTCAACAAGAGCATAATTTTGCATGACATCAGTCCCAGATAAAGTCAAAGAGAAGCTGGGGCCTGATTTAATTGATTAAGAATCCCAGGATCAGAGGGCTGGAGCTGCTCTCCTATGAGGACAGACTGAGGGAGTTGGGGCTGTTCAGTCTGGAGAAGTGAAGGCTCTGAGGATACCTAATTCTGGCCTTCCAGGATCTGAAGAGAGCTACAAGAAAGCTGGGGAGGGACTTTTGAGGGCGTCAGGGAGTGATAAGAACAGGGGGAATGAAACAAACCTAGAAATGGGTAGATTCAGATTGGATGTTAGGAAGAAGTTCTTCCCCATGAGGGTGGTGAGACACTGGCACAGGTTACCCAGGGAGGTGGTGGAAGCCTCATCCCTGGAGGTTTGAAAGGCCAGCCTGGATGTGGCTGTGAGCAGCCTGATGTAGTGTGAGGTGTCCCTGCCCATGACAAGGGCTTGGAACTGGATAATCCTTGAGGTCTCTTCCAACACTAACAATTCTATGATTCTAAGGAATGCCAGTCAACATGGGTTTGTGGAAAGTAGATCAGATCTGTCAAACAGACTCTGCATTTCTTGAAGAGCTTAAGTTTGTTGATTGATAATAACTAAGCTGCACAGCACTGCAAGGTATGTGATGCACTGCTAGGATTGTTCTGCACCTGAGATGGAACAATCCTCGCTGCCAATACAGACTAGGAGATGACTTGGGGGTGTTGATGGATGAGAAGCTGGACCTGAGCAGACAGTGTGAGCTTGAAGCCCAGGAAGCAAATCACATCTTGGGCTGCATCAAAAGCAGCATTACCAGCAGATCCAGAGAGGTGATTCTGCCACTTTGCTCTGGTGTGACCTCACCTGGAGTACTGCATCCAGCTCTGGAGTCCTCAATATAGGAAGGACATGGACCTGATGGAGAGGGCCCACAAAAATGATTAGGGGGTTGGAACATCTCTGCTACAAGGACAGGCTGAGGGAGCTGGGAGTGTTTAGTCTGGAGAAGAGAAGGCTCCAGGAGACCTAATAGCACCCTTCCAGTAGGACAAAGGTATTGAAGATATTATCATACATAGTAAAGAGAAACACCTGTGGTTCAAAAATGTAATGGCAAATTAACATATATTGATATACCACCAGGAAAAATTTTAGCCAAACTTATAAACAGGGCTTTCAGAAAGAGCAAATAATCACAAGACCATCAGGAGTTATGCTTCTATCCATCATGATTCATATTTGACTCATGTGGCAAGTGAAATTAATTTGAGTCACAGGCATAAGTGTGAATACTTTTTCCTGTAGGAAGATAACAGTTGTTTTGAGTTGGTTTGCATATTGTCCCAGGTGTCCATTCCCAAATATCTGTGGTGCTGTCAATATGCCAGAGGGAGGGGATGTCACCCAGAGGGACCTGGACAAGCTGGAGAGGTGGACCCAGGTGAAACTCATGAGGTTCAACAAGAACAAGTGCAGAATCCTGCACCTGGGCTGGAACAATCCTCCCTATCAATACAGACTGGGGGATGAGGAGATAGAAAGCAGCCCTGAGGAAAAGGACTTGGAGGTGCTGATGAACAAGAAGCTGGACAGGAGCAGACAGTTTGCACTGGAAGCCCAGAAGGCCATCAGCGTCCTGGGCTTCATCAAAAGAATCGTGGCCCCCAGATCGGCAGAGGTGATTCTGCCGCTTTACTCTGGTGAGACTCAGACTGAGTGCAGGTTTGGAGCCATCTGTACAGGAAGGACATGGACCTGAGTGGGTCTAGAGGAGGGCCATGAGAATGATCAGGAGTTGGAACATCTCTGTTACAAGGACAGGCTGAGGGAGCTGGGGGTGTTCAGCCTGGAGAAGAGGAGACTCTGGGGAGAGCGAAGAGTGACCTTCCAACACCTGAAGGGGGCTAAAGGAAGAATGGAGAGAGACTGTTTACAAAGGCCTGGAGTGATAGGGCTGAAGGCAATGGCTTCAAACTAGAGAAGAGCATCTTTTCCTTGGATGTTAGGAACAAGTTCTTTACCATGGGAGTGGTGGAACACTGGAACAGTTGCACAGGGAAGTAGTTGAGGTCCCATCCCTGAAGATATTCAAGTTGAGGCTCAACAAGGCTCTGGGCAACCTGATCTAGTTGAGGATGCCCCTGCTGACTGCAGAGGGGCTTGGACTAGGTGACCTTTGGAGGTCCCTCCCAACCCAGACCATTCTATGATTCTATGAAAAGCAAGAAACCCACGAAGCCCAATTCTGCTGAACACATCCCCACTGGAGCTCACAAAAAGAAACACGTCCCTTTCTCTGGCAGCCAACCCTTCCTTCAGACAGATGCCCCAACAACTACCCGTGCTGAATTTTGCCACGATGCAAAGGTCCTTAGAAGCTCGCCAAGCCTCTCGGTGTCGATGCAATGCATGCAGTCTGCCACACGAGGGTATGCATCCCAGTGAATAAACACACCCGAGGTGGCTACTCTGTCATTGACATCCACCCCTGAACAGGTATTTTCTAAGAGCAGCAATAACTCACTCCCACCAGCTCTGTGTCAGCAAGACACAGAGCAACACCATGGCAAGAACTCTTGGCTAAAAACAACTTCCCTTTCTTTGCCATTTACAAGATGACCAGGGTTATTTGACAGGCTTGGACAAAAATCTATAGCTTTAACACCTACTTCTGTGGGAAACAGAGATGACAGTGCAGTAATTTCATGCAAGCAAGTCGATAGAAATGTATCACATTTATTTGTCTGCATTCAAATTTTTAGCTGCTTGAGAAAGTCCAGCACAGAGCCACAGAAATTATGAAGGGAGTGGAACTTCTTCCTTACGAGGAGAGACTGAGGGAGCTGGGGCTCTTTAGCTTGCAGCAGAGGAGACTGAGAGGTGACCTCAGTCATGTTGATAAAGATGTGCAGGGTGAGTGCCATGAGGATGGAGCCAGGCTCTGCTGGGTGATGCCCAATGACAGCACAAGGGGCAATGGGTGAAAGTTGAGCCATGGGAAGTTCCACGGAAACAGGAGGGGGAAAAATTCACTGTGAAGGTGACAGAACACTGGAACAGGATACCCAGGGGAGTGTGGAGTCTCCTTCTCTGGAGGTATTCAAAACCTGCCTGGATGCGTTCCTGTGTGATCTGCTCTAGGTGATCCTGCTCTGGCAGGAGGGTTGGACTGGATGATCTCTCGAGGTCCCTTCCAGCCCCTAACATTCTGTGACTCTGTGAAATACTGAAAAAGCTAAAGGGTTTTATTACCTCCAGTCAGACCAGTTTCAGCTCACAGCTGAGGATCAGGCTTTCCCATACATGCTATAGACCTGTGTAACTGAAACGGAATTAGGTGGTGTACGTATTTCACAAGTCACAGAACGACAGGGGTTGGAAGGGACCTCTGAGGATGATCCAGTCCAACCCTTCTGCCAGAGCAGGTTCACCTACAGCAGGTTGCACAGGACAACATCCAGATGGGCTTTACATAACTTCAGAGATGGAGACTCCAGCACCTCTCTGGGCAGCCTGGTTCCAGTGCTCCACCACCCTCAAAGTAAAGAAGTGCCTCCTCATGTTTAGATGGAATTTCCTATGCTCACTTTTGTGCCTGTTATTTCTTGTCCTGCCATTTCTTTCCTCCTTCCGTGGTATAAGCATATTTGGAGCACCCTTCCTTTTCAGATATACTGGGAGTTAAGCATAAAAATAACAGGAACTGTGTGTATGTAATGTGTGGAGTGGGAGGGGAAGGGGGACTTTGAAACAATTTCAGAATTAATAATGGTGTGCTATTTTAAGCACTGCTATTCTATACTCACTTGACACAAAGTTCAAAATTGTTTAAACGCCTTTTTTTTTCCCTTGATGTTGAGATGAGCAATGCTAACCACACAAAGTATCTCATGTTCTCTGCAGAGGAAGGGAAGGGGATTGCTCCATTTCCCTCTCTTTACCCTTCTTTCCCAACTCTCTCCTTTCCTTCCTCCTTCCCCACACTTCTGCAACTTGCATTTTCACATGAGGGGTAACTCTTAACTTCACAACCCCACCTTCAGTACTGTGTCCAGTTCTGGGCCCCTCAGTTTAGGAAAGATGTTGAGTTGCTGGAACGTGTCCAGAGAAGGGCAACACGGCTGGGGAGGGGTTTGGAGCACAGCCCTATGAGGAGAGGCTGAGGGAGCTGGGGTTGCTTAGCCTGGAGAAGAGGAGGCTCAGGGGAGACCTTCTTGCTCTCTACAACTACCTGAAGGGAGGTTGTCGCCAGCTGGGGTTGGTCTCTTCTGCCAGGCAACCTGTGACAGAAGGAGAGGACAGTCTCAAGCTGCACCACAGCAGGTTTAGGCTGGATATCAGGAAGAAATTCTTCACAGAGAGACTGGCCATTGGAATGTGCTGCCCAGGCAGGTGGTGGAGTCACCATCACTGGAGGTGTTTAAAAGATGATTGGATGAGGCACTTGGTGCTCTCATCTGCACTAAGCTAATAGCCAGTGATCGAGCAATCAACAGACCAGTCAGACATTTATGGGTACATGCTGAACACTGCAAGTTTGTTCTAGATGAAACCCAGCCTGAACGACTAAGTGGCTCTCACCCCTACTAATAAGTGTGAGATACTTCAGCAGCCTGACTTGACAGCCATCATCAATCATAATACAAAAAAGTATTTCACATCATTTATTGCTTAGGTTGAGATCTTCCTCCATGAGTCTAGGTAATGCACAGCATCAGTTAGGCAAATGTAGCCTCATTTCCATGAATAGGTGGATACAGTCATGGATTCATAGAATGGAAGAGTCCTTAAACATATAGTTCCAACCCCCATGGCAGGGACACTTTCCAGTAGACCAGGTTGCTCAAGACCTTACCCAACCTGGCCTCAAACACCTCCAGCAAGGGGCAATTCCTGGGCAACCTGTTCCAGTGTTTGACCACCCTTAGTGTAAAGAATTTCTTCCTAATCTCCAGTCTAAATCTGCCCTCCTCAAACATTAGTCCATTCCCACTCATCCTATCACTACAAGCCCTTGTAAAAAGTCCCTCCCAAGCTTTCTTAGAGGCCCCCTTCAGGCACCACTCTAAGGTCTCCTCGGAGCCTTTTCTCTGGGCTGAACAGCCCCAGCTCTCACATACAGTTGCTGGTTTCTCTGGCTCTAACCTCTATCCAGGCAGCTTAAAACCAGATCTTAAACATCTATAAAATTCAGATCCAATTTTGTTGGGAAATCTCCCACTAAACACACTGCTGCCACAAGACCATCCAGGTAAAATAAGAAGTTAGAGCTTCTGTTTCACAGCAGAAATTCGCTGTTGTAAGAAGTTGCCACATTCCCAGGCTGCTCCGTTCTCTCTCTCTTCCTGGTCCAGATAAAACTCAGACTAATCCTGGTCGCTTCTTTCTTCTTTGACACATGAGATACAATCATAGAAGCATAGAATCAACAAGGTTGGAAAAGACCTCAAGGATCATCAAGTCCAACCTGTCACCCAACACCTCATGACTACTAGACCATGTCACCAAGTGCCACGTCCAATCCCCTCTTGAACACCTCCAGGGATGGTGACTCCACCACCTCCCTGGGCAGCACATTCCAAAGGCCAACAACTCTTTCTGGGAAGAACTTTCTCCTCACCTCCAGCCTAAAGTTCCCCTGGCACAGCTTGAGACCGTGTCCTCTCATTCTGGTGCTGGTTGCCTGGGAGAAGAGACCAACCCCACCTGGCTACAACCACCCTTCTTGTAGTTGTAGAGAGCAATATGGTACTTCCTATTATCCAACCTAAACCTCCCCTCGTGCAGCTTCATACTATGTCCTCTTGTCCTCTCACTGGTTGCCTGAGAAAAGAGCCTGACCCCACCTAACTACAACTTCCTTGTAGGTAGTTGCTGAGAGTGATGAGGTCCCCTCTAAACCTCCTCTTCTCCAGGCTGAACACCCCCAGCTCCCTCAGCCTTTCCTCACACAACTCTCTCTCCAGACCCTCTCTAGTCTTGTTTCTCTCCTCTGGACCTGCATCAGCACACACCACAAGACAGCCTTGACTCCCCAGCTCCCCAAGAGAATGTTCCACACTTGCTCTCCTCCTCCTGCCTCCCACAAGTTAACATCAGTAAGCAATAGCTGATACTCTCTAGAGAAAGGTTTCAGCTGAGCACCTTAGCAGTCTGCAGACTTCTGCTTGTAGACAGAGCTGCTACTCGCCTGCTTTTGATCTCCCTGGATTTCAGTCACAGTTTTCCGCTCTGGTGAGACCCCACCTGGAGTACGGTGTCCAGTTCTGGAGCCTCTATTACAGGAAGGATCTGGAGTGCTGGAGCATGTCCAGAGAAGGGCCACAAGGATGATCAGAGGGCTGGAGCTCCTCTCCTATGAAGACAGACTGAGGGAGTTGGGGCTGTTCAGTCTGGAGAAGAGAAGGCTCTGATGAAACCTAATTGTAGCCTTCCAGTATCTGATGGGGGCTATAAGAAAGCTGGGGAGCGAGTTTTTAGGGTGGTCAGGTAGTGATAGGACTAGGGGGAATGGAGCAAAACTAGAAATGGGTAGATTCAGATTGGGTGTTAGGAAGAAGTTCTTTCCCATGAGGGTGGTGAGACACTGGCACAGGTTGCCCAGGGAGGTGGTGGAAGCCTCATCCCTGGAGGTTTTTAAGGCCAGGCTGGATGTGGCTGTGAGCAACCTGCTGTAGTGTGAGGTGTCCCTGCCCATGGCAGGAGGTTGGAGCTGGATGATCCCTGAGGTTCCTTCCAACCCTAAGAATTCCATGATTCTATGCTTGCTGAAGTCCTGCCACAGCCTCCCCAAGAGCATATTGCATCTCTCACGGCCTACTTGAACAGCATGTCCGCACTGCACGATCCTAGCGGGGGCTGGTCTGGGCCAGGTCCTGAGCTGTGTCATCTGTTGGATTGCTTGGATGGAAAGCAATCAGAAAATTCTCTCAGGCCACATTTCTGGGCTTCTTTCAAATCTTGTTTTCTTTTTTTTTTCTCCACCAGGGTAAAATCAGAAGCCATTCCCCTGACCCCATTAGGCGAGGTATCTGGGAAAACACTGGCAACCTGCATTACGTGGTTATTGTAATAATGAGGTCTTTCATCAGTGAAGCCTATGAATAATTAATTCTAATTAAGTTGCTGATAGACCCAGTAAATCATTCACCAGTGCCTGAGCCCTGCACATTGCAGTCTGCAATATTTTTTTTCTCTTGAGCAAGAGAGAATGATCAATGAAAACATTATTAAAGATTTGTTGACACTGCTGGGAAACAAATGGGAGACTTTCTTCTCTGCCTTTGTTTTCCTGATTTGCTCTTGCAATATTAGGTAGTAGTTGTCCTCAGCCAATGACTCATTCTTACTGCAGCATTACTTGAAAAAATAGGAGTGAAGCAGTAAGTACAAGAGGAGGAAGAATCAGGAAAGGAAGAAGAAAGATGGGCTCCAGTTAGCTTTCTGTATGAAGAGAAGTCTCTAATAAGTGATAAGACAAAAAATAATAGACACAGAGAGCTTATTTTGGAGAGCTTTATGTTCTGTGGACTGTCATCACTCCTACTGTATATAATTTGGAGTTAGAAGGTATCACATTATGCCTAATTAGGAAAGGCTGAGGGAGCTGGGGTTGTTCAGTCTAGAAAAGAGAAGTCTCTGGGGGGACCTTAGAGCTGCCTTCCAATACTTGAAAGGATCACAGAATCATAGAATCAGCCAGGTTGGAAAAGACCTCAGAGATCATCAAGTCCAACCTATTACCTAACACCTAACACCTCATGACAACTAAACCATGGCTCCAAGTGCCACATCCAATCCTTTTCTGAACACTTCCAGGGATGGTGACTCCACCACCTCCCTGGGCAGCACATCCCAATGGCAAATTACTCATTCTATGAAGAACTTTCTCCTCACCCCAAGCCTAAACTTCCCCTGGTGCGGCTTGAGACTGTGTCCTCTTGTTCTGGTGCTGGTTGTCTGGGAGAAGAGACCAACCCCTGCCTGTCTACAACCTCCCTTCAGGGAGTTGTAGAGAGCAAGAAGGTCTCCCCTGAGCCTCCTCTTCTCCAGGCTAAGCAACCCCAGCTCCCTCAGCCTCTCCTCACAGGGCTGTGCTCCAAACCCCTCCCCAGCCTTGTTGCCCTTCTCTGGACACCTTCCAGCAACTCAACATCTTTCCTAAACTGAGGGGCCCAGAACTGGACACAGGAGTCAAGGTGTGACTAGTGCTGAGTACAGGGCAGAATGACCTCTCTGCTCCTGCTGGCCACACTGTTCCTGTCACAGGCCAGGATGCTATTGGCCTTCTTGGACACTGAACAGCCTGTAGTCATGTTTTTTTTTTCACCACTGTGAGCTGCATGTATCACCAGAAAAATGTTTTATTTTTTAATCTGGGGCAGAAAACAAAAACCTCAATAACATGCAAGTGCCTTCTTGCTCCAACCTGTTGGCACAAGCATAATGTTGGTCGTTATGGGGAGGCTCAGTGAGTGCAATAAAGCAAATGACATTTGCATCTACCTTTGTAGAACCAGGGCTGGAAGCTGTCATTGATGGAGATGAAAAACCATAAGATTTATATGGCAGCTGGAAGACATGATAAATGGAATAGCACACTCCTGGATGCATTCCTGTGTGATCTGGTAGAAGTGATCCTGCTCTGGCAGGGAGGTTGGACTGGATGATCTTTTGAGGTCACTTCCAATCCCTAACATTCTGTCATTCTCTGGCAAGAAATGGCAATAAATATTGTACCTTTCTCTCCTTCCCTTTCAGTGAGTACAGTTGCCATCTCTAGGCACACACAAACTTGGAGATGGTTGGGTTGTTGCTTTTAATTTTCTGATGTGCTCACACAGCACTAAGGAGGCTCTCAGTGACCTGCAATAGCTGAGCATAGCTCAAGGTGGAACTCTCTTATTTTCATTCATCTTGGCCAAAAAACCCCAAACCAACCCAAAACAAAACAAAGTAATAGTGACGTGGTTTTGCTAAGATGAATAAAAATATCCAACTCTGTGTATTCCTCAAGAACATTTTCTTAACTGAGAAGCAATCTGTTTCCCAAATAGCAGAAATTAAGTCCAGGGGAAATGGATACAGAAGTGTTTTCATTCTTTCCTTTGATTTACTTGATAAAATCACTTTTGCCTGCTTTGAGGCCAAGTGGAATGATCCAGCAAAAAAGAGATAACAAAGCTCTGAGCCAAACTCAAGGCAGTCAATTGAAAAGCATCTCACTGATTCAGTGGATACAGCAGTGCATTGAATCTTGCATTCAATACTCAGTGAATACTGAACTCCATCATCTTCAGTTTGAGCCAGATTAATCCCAATTCAGTTCTCATCAGTTTACTGATTTGTTTCATTTTTCCCTGGAGAGATTCCACTGTGTGTTATTTGACATCTTCAAGAAGAGAAAACAGAATAATACCAAGATGAGAAGGCAGAGTAAGAGCAATATAACAGAGTGAAGAGGCTACATGTACCTTACAGTGGTTTGGTCACATCATGCTCTTGTCACCTCCCCTGCTGCTGAAAGCCGAGTGAGCTGCAGTCTACCCAGCAGTCTGTAAAGAGCCTTTCTCTCATCAGCAGGTGTTTGAAAAATGACATAAAATGAACACAAAAATCCCATGCACATTCCAAAGGCTTCCAGAGGATATCCTGAGTGGACCCACACAAGAGTATGACTCTTGTTGCTGCAGGAGGCATGGAGGAAGGTCTATCAGACAAGCGAATTAACACTCCCACATATCTGCAGTTACAAAACCAAGATGTTTAATAACTATACTAATGAAGATGGGATCTGCCATAATGCTAAGCAGCAAGCCAGCCATGGTATAAAGTCTAATCTTCACAGAATCACAGAATGTTAGGGCTTGGAAGGATCATCTAGTGCAACCCCTGCCAGAGCAGGATCACCTAGAGCAGGTCACAAAGAAACACATCCAAGCAGGTTTTGAATGTCTACAGAAATGAAAACTTCACATCCTCTCTGGGCAGCTTGCTCCAGGGCTCTGTCACACTCACAGTGAAAAAGTTTTTCCTTATGTCCACATGGAACCTCCTGAGCTCCAGCTTGCTCCCATTGCCCCTTGTCCTTTCATTGGATATCACTGAGCAGAGCCTGTCTCTCCTCCTGACACTGTGTCGTCTCTCTGTCCTCCTGACACTGCCCTTCACATTTATAAACTTGGATGAGGTCACCCATCAGTCTCTTCTCCAAGCCAAAGAGACTCAGCCTGTCCTCAGCCATTCCTCATGAGGGAGATTAATAGGATAGGATAGGATAGGATAGGGATAGGATAGGATAGGATAGGATAGGATAGGAAGAATAGAATAGAATAGAATAGAATAGAATAGAATAGAATAGAATAGAATAGAATAGAATAGAATAGAATAGAATAGAATAGAATTGAATTGAATTGAATTGAATTGAATTGAATTGAATTGACCAGGTTGGAAGAGACCTTCAAGGTCATCGAGTCCAACCTATCACCCAACACCATCTAATCAACTAAACCATGGCACCAAGCCCACATCCAGTCTCTTCCTAAACACCTCCAGTGATGGTGACTCCACCACCTCCCTGGGCAGCACATTCCAATGGCCAATCTCTCTTTCTATGAAGAACATCCTAACATCCAGCCTAAACCTCCCCTGGCACAGCTTGAGACTGTGTCCATGTTCCACTCTTGTTATAACAACACGGTGGACCCCTGCTTCTGGCAAATAAACCCCACTGCCACGGGGGTGTGTGTAATGTAATCATTTCTAATGTAAATCTTTTTAATGTAATCATTTTAATTCCATTTGAGAATGTTCATATAGAATCACAGAATTGCTTCAGCTGGTAAAGGCCTTTAAGACCATCAAGTCTCCAACCATTATATGAGATACAATACAATACAATACACCAGGTTGAAAGAGACCTTCAAGATCATCGCGTCCAACCCATCAACCAATCCAACCCACCTAAACAACTAAACCATGGCACCCAGCACCCCATCAAGTCTCCTACTGAACACCTCCAATGAAGGTGACTCCACCACCTCCACGGGCAGCCCATTCGAATGGGCAATCACTCTCTCTGTATAGAACTTCTCCCTAACCTCCAGCCTAAACCTCCACTGGTGCAGCCTGAGACTGTGTCCTCTTGTTCTGGTACTGGCTGCCTGGGAGAAGAGACCAACCTCTGCCTGGCTACAACCTCCCTTCGGGTAGATGATGTTCCACTGGCAGGGGTGGCAGACTGCAGAGTGGAAAGTGGTGTATAGAGGCCACTTCTGGTTTTATGAGCAATACCTTTATAGACTACAGAGTCAGAATGTTTACTAGATTTTATTTTTTTTACTATGTGCCCTTCAATATTTGTTCAACTCTGTGAGTCCACAAATGACTGAGTATCTTTTATGGGCTGAATTCATATCCTCTCTCGTGAAACAGCCTATCTAAATGCTCCTTCCAAGTTAAAAATGTGTTTTTCAGATACAAAGGCTAAACGTCCTCCTCCAGGCAAACAACAATGTGTATTTCATGTTTACCACTTTCACATTCTAAGCCAGTCACATTTAATTAAAACTGCAAGAGCAGCCAGTGTGTTGTAAATCCTACAGCAGCCAATGCTTCAGCAGCACTGTAAGTAAATAAATAAATTAAATAAAATCAAATCAATGTTACTTTAACTTAGACAAGTTTTCAAGCACATGTGGCATGATTGCAAAGAGAAGAGAAGAGAAGAGAAGAGAAGAGAAGAGAAGAGAAGAGAAGAGAAGAGAAGAGAAGAGAAGAGAAGAGAAGAGAAGAGAAGAGAAGAGAAGAGAAGAGAAGAGAAGACAGGAGAAGAGAATTAACCAAGTCAGAAAAGACCTTCAAGATCATCAAGTCGAATCTATCACCCAACACCATCTAATCAACTAAACCATGGAACCAAGTACGTCATCCAGTCTCTTCTTAAACACCTCCAGGGATGGTGACTCCACCACCTCCCTGGGCAGCACATTCCAATGGCCAATCTCTCTTTCTATGAAGAACTTCTTCCTAACATCCAGCCTAAACCTCCCCTGGTGCAGCTTGAGACTGTGTCCTCTTGTTCTGGTGCTGGGTACCTGGGAGAAGAGACCAACCCCACCTGGCTACAACCTCCCTTCAGGAAGTTGTAGCGTGCAAGGAGGTCTCCCTGAGCCTCCCTCAGCATCTCCTCACAGGGCTGTGCTCCAGACCCCTCCCCAGCTTTGTTGCCCTTCTCTGGATACATTCCAGCAACTTGACATCTTTCCTAAACGGAGGAGCCCAGAACTGGACACAGGACTCAAGGTGTGGCTTAATCAGTACTGAGTACAGGGCAGAATGACTTCCCTGCTCCTGCTGCTCAGACTCTTCCTGATCCAGGCCAGGATGCCATTGGCCTTCTTGGCCACCTGGGCACACTGCTGGCTCATGTTCAGCCTACTATCAACCAGTACCCCCAGGTCCCTCTCTGCCTGGCTGCTCTCCAGCCACTCTGACCCCAGCCTGTAGCACTGCATGGGGTTGCTGTGGCCAAAGTGTGTAACCTGTGTTAAATCTCATGCCCTTGGACTCTGCCCATCTGTCCAGCCTCTGGAGATTACAAGAATGTTCCAGGACTGTTGCAATGAGGAGACAGAAAGCCAGTGGCTACACACATGTTGTAAAGTTTCCTTCTCTGTAGACATTCACACATTCCTTTTGCAATCACGTTCATGGGGTAATAACACAGTAGCTGTTGAACAGATAGGTTTGAAAACTGAATGACTTTCAGAGGCTCCATGATCTTTACTGCATAAGAGTAAAAGGCATTCTATAAAATGAAGCCAGGTATTTTACAACAGAACTTTATGACACATTCCTCTTTACACTGGAGCATTGATGTAGCTCCCAAGCCTCTCTGTTTTGGAAGAGGGGCTAATTTCCTTGCAAAGGGAAATTGATTTAGTATTTCATAGAAGAGAACTTTTTTTTTCCAAAAAAATGATTATTTTTTAAACTGCTGGTTTAAAAACTGCTGCAGAAACTCAGAGGACCAGAAGCCCCCCCCCCCCCCCCCCCCCAACTGATATTCTTGCTTGAGAAATAAGCAATAACAGAGGTCCAGCAATGTTCTGTGTGCAGTTCTGGGCCCCTCAGTTTAGGAAAGATGTTGAGATGCTGGAAGGTGTCCAGAGAAGGGCAACAAAGCTGGGGAGGGGTTTGGAGCACAGCCCTGTGAGGAGAGGCTGAGGGAGCTGGGGTTGCTTAGCCTGGAGAAGAGGAGGCTCAGAGACCTTCTTGCTTTCTACAATTACCTGAAGGGAGGTTGTAGCCAGGTGGGGATCGGTCTCTTCTCCCAGGCAACCAGCACCAGAACAAGAGGACACAGTCTCAAGCTGTGCCAGGGGAGGTTCAGGCTGGATGTTGGGAAGAAGTTCTTCCCAGAAAGAGAGATTTGCCATTGGAATGTGCTGCCCAGGGAGGTGGTGGAGTCACCATCACTGGAGGTGTTTCAGAAGAGATTTGATGAGGATCTCGGAAGAGACTGGAGGAGGCACTTAGTGCCATGGTTAGTTGATTAGATGGTGTTGGGTGATAGGTTGGACTCAATGATCTTGAAGGTCTCTTCCAACCTGGTTAATTCTATTCTATTCCCTGCAGCTTACCACAGGGTCATCTAACATCACTTTGTACCGGATCTCAAGGCTGATTTTGATATTAGCAGTTACACTTCTTCACTGTCTACAAAAGCATTGGGATGAAACTGTTCAAATTTTATCTATGGCATGGGAAATGGGAGCCATAAAAGAGCAGCAAGGAAAGAAGTTGTAATTTAAATGGGGGGAATCAAACAGTTTGATATTCTACAAGAATATGTTTTGTGACTTGAAGTGAAAAACGAGCAGGGTTCTCTCATATGGTGTTTTTGTTGCTCATCCTGATGTCTTTACCCCCTAGGAGATTGCCTTAGAGTGAGAATTATAGCCATTTGCAGGATGATTTCATCTCCTGTTACAACATCTGGTTGTTTCAGAAGCAGTGAATCTTCTCTGCCTCACCACATATTCAGAGCTTTATCTCCTCTTTCCTCACCACTGTGGCTTTTTTTCCAGCGAGCTTTAACTGTCTCATTTTATGCTAACTATTCTTCATTTTCTTAGAGTCCCCTGTTAGCAGACAGCATCTCAGCTCAACAAGAGAGGAACTGCCCAATAGAAAAGACTGATCAAGGGGGAAATCATAGAACCATAGGATTGTTAGGGTTGGAAGGGACCTCAAAGATCATCTAGTTCCAACCCCCTGCCATGGGCAGGGACACCCCACACTACATCAGGAAATGGGTCCAAGAAAGACAAGAAGATCAACTAAGACCACAAAAACTGAGTGGAAATAGGGTAAATTAATTAAGGAGAAAAAGCTCCTGATGAAGGAAAATAGCATCCTGGCTTGTATTAGAAATGCTGTGTCCAGCAAGAGTAGGGAGGTGATTGTCCCCATGTACTCAGCTCTGCTGAGGCCACACCTTGAGTACTGTGTCCAGTTTTGGGCACCTCAATACAAGAGAGATGTGGAGGTGCTGGAGCCAGTGCAGAGGAGGGCAAGGAAGCTGGGGAAGGGCCTGGAGAATAAATCTCATGAGGAGCAACTGAAGGAGCTGAGGCTGTTTAGCCTGGAAAAGAGGAGACTGAAGGGAGACCTCATTGCTCTTTACAACTACTGTACTACTATGGACACTGTAGAGGGGTTGGTGCTGGTCTCTTCTCATGGGTAAATAGTGATAAAACAAGGAATGGCCTCAAGCTGTGACTTGATAGGTTTAGACTGGACAGTAGGAAACATTTTTTCCCAGCAAGAGTGATCAGGCATTGGAATGTGCTGCCCAGGAAGGTGGTTGAGTCACCGAGCCTGGGTGTGTTTCAAGGTGGTTTGGATGTGGTGCTTGGGGCTATGGTTTAGTGGTGAACTTTGTAGAGTAGGGTTCTGGGTTGGGCTTGGTGATCCTGAAGGTCTTTTCCAACCTGAATGTTTCTGTGATTCTGTGAAAAGAAAAACTAAAGAAAAGAAGACCCTGCACTGAAGTTAAAACAGATTAGGAGGCCCAGCTTAATTCCCCCAAAGCTCACACAGGTGTGTTAACATCACACACATGGGAACAGCACAGAAGTTGTCTGAGAAAACAGTTACAGTAAAAAGATCATAGAATGGCAGCAGGTGAGTGGCAAAATGATGATGATAATTGCCACACAGAGTGACACGTGCCAGAATGTCCAGTGAGAGAGCTTGTAGACAGACGGATGTTGGTCTCTTCTCCCAGGCAGCCAGCACCAGAACAAGAGGACACAGTCTCAGACTGCACAAGGGGAGGTTCAGGCTGGATGTTAGGAAGAAGTTCTACACAGAGAGAGTGATTGCACATTGGAATGGGCTGCATGTGGAGGTGGTGGAGTCACCGTCACTGGAGGTGTTCAGGAGGAGACTTGATGGGGTGCTTGGTGCCATGATCTAGTTGTTTAGGTGGGTTAGATTGGTTGATAGGTTGGACTCAATGATCTTCAAGGTCTCTTCCAACCTGGTCTATTCTATTCTATTCTATTCTATTCTATTCTATTCTATTCTATTCTATTCTATTCTATTCATTTCTTTAGAGAAACAAAGCCTATGATTCACTATATGAAATGCAGAGGCAACAGGCCAGAGACGTGATGATCTTGAAGGTCTCTTTCAACCTGCTGTATTGTATTGTATTGTATTGTATTGTATTGTATTATGAGGATGCAGAAGATTTAAACCCTTTCTTGCAATCCCCTTGCAACCTGAGGCTAATAATACTTTGAACCTATCACTCTCTCTTTTACTCTCAATACTAGCTGCTGCATCCCTTTGTACTGTAATTAAATCTTCTGTCTACAAGCACTATGCCAACACAGGCAAAACCAAATCTGAGGAAAGGAGAGAGAATATGAATTATACATAAGCATTTCTGCAACACTACCAGCACTTAAAAAACAAAGGAAGTATGAGTATGAATATGCAAGTAACTTCCTTCTGTGTTGCAAGGTCTACTTAAAAGCCTGCTGTAACTGAAACCCTACCTATTGCACCTCAATACCTCTTAGGAGGAGACACACTGCAGCATGGAAGAGAAAATGCACGTAGAAGACTGCTGGGAATGATCTCTGCAGCACTCTCCAATTTCTCTTCCCTGCATCCAATATCCCAGCAGTGCATTCCTGAAATCTTCACAAGGCAGGATTCTGGAACATAGATATATAGGGAATAAATCTTGTGAAGAGCAACTGAAGGAGCTGAGGCTGTTTAGCCTGGAAAAGAGGAGGCTGCGGGGAGACCTCATTGCTGTCTACAACTACCTGAAAGGAGGTTGTGGAGAGGCTGGTGCTGGTCACTTCCCACAGGTAATTAGTGATAGAACAAGAGGGAATGGCCACAAACTACAACTGGGTAAGTTCAGACTGGACAGAGTGGTCAGGCATTGGAATGTGCTGCCCTCGGAGGTGGTTGAGTCTCCAAGCCTGGATGTGTTTAATGGTGGTTTGGATGTGGTGCCTGAGGATATGGTCTGGGGGTGAACCTTGTAGAGTAGGGTCCTGGGTTGGGCTTGGTGATCCTGAGGGTCTTTTCCAACCTGAATGTTTGTGTGATTGCGTGATATGCACAATGCCACACACACACCAGGAATCCACCTATCTTCACATCTGTTGTAAAATATCGCCTCTACTGAACAAAACCATGGAGAAACCCAGGTACCAGAGATCTTGGTGGCTTTGAAGCCAGTGGAAGGACAAATGTAAGGGTGGTGAGGTTGTGGATGCCCACTCTTTGGAGGTGTTCAAGGCCAGGTTGGATCAGGCCTTGAGTAATCTGGCCTACTGGAAGGTGTCCCTGCCAATGCCAGGGGGTTTGGAACTAGATGATCCTCAATGTCCCTTCTCAACCCAAACCATTCTATGAATCTATGACTGTGCAAAGAGCTCCTTACAGCACAAAGATGGAAGAGGAAGATTTGTAGGAACTATGTGCGTGTCCAGATGCCATTTCATGTTTCAGGTTTAGAGTTGAGAGTTTACCAGTTTCCCAGTTTTTGTTTGATTCTGTGCTGCATAAGTGTTTGACTTTCATGCATCTTTCAGAACTGGCCAGGTTATGTGTACTGGGCAAAGAATCACACAGAATGATGGAATTAGCTGGGTTGGAAGTGACCTCATGGATCACCTAGTTCCAATCCTGCAGCATTGGCAGGGACGTTGGTGTGGGCAGGGACACTTTCCACACCTGTTCCAGTGTCTCACCACCCTCATGGGGAAGAATTTCTTCCTAACATCCAACCTGAAGCAACCCATTTCTAGTTTTGTTCCATTCCCCCAAGTTCTATCACTCCCTGGCACCCTAAAAAGTCCCTCCCCAGCTTTCTTGTAGGCCCTCTGCAGATACTGGAAGTCCACAATTAGGTCTCCTTGGAGCCTTCTCTTCTCCAGACTGAACAGCCCCAACTCCCCCAGTCTGTCCTCATAAGAGAGAAGCTCCAGCCCACTGATCATCTTCATGGCCATTCTCTGGGCACATTCTCTCCAAGGTTTTTCTGTCTCTGATGTTCTACTAATATTAGAATAGAATAGAATAGAATAGAATAGAATAGAATAGAATAGAATAGAATAGAATAGAATAGAATAGCATCAACCAGGTTGGAAAACACCTCAAGGATCATCAAGTCCAACCTGTCACCCAATACCATCTAATCAACTAAACCGTGGCACCAAGTGCCCCATCCAGTCTCTTCCTAAACACCTCCAGTGATGGTGACTCCACCACCTCCCTGGGCAGCACATCCCAATGGCAAATCTCTCTTTCTGGGAAGAATTTCTTCCTAACATCCAGCCTACACTTCCCATGGCACAGCTTGAGACTGTGTCCTCTTGTTCTGGTGCTGGTTGCCTGGGAGAAGAGACCAACCCCTCCTGGCTACAACCTCCCTTCAAGTAATTGTAGAGAGCAAGAAGGTCTCCCCTGAGAGTCCTCTTCTCCAAGCTAAGCAAACCCAGCTCCCTCAGACTCTCCTTTGTAGGGCTTGTGCTCCAAACCCCTCACCAGCTTTGTTGGTGAGATACCACAGTATCTCAGCAGGTAAAAGATCCTGATAAAGCCTGGTGCTCAACAAGTTAGACAGCATCTTATGAATCACCCTTCTCCACCATTGTAATTCTGATGTTAACTTTTTCATGACTTGAATAAATCCCAGAGGAAACCCAAAGTTAGAGGCTTTGCATTCATAAGACAGTGCCCAAAGATGAGATACAGAAAGTGCAACCTGAATACATCTGTCAGAGTTTAACCTCAGAACTCACTGTGTGTTCATTTGTCATCACTGTCCTAACGGAGTAATAAATCCTGCACAGCAGTGAATTTAGAAGAATGCAAAGTGTCTCCCTTCTAGTGATGAGATCAGAAAACAGGGGAGTTGCAATCACAGGTAATTCTAAAAGTATTTATGTTCTGCAGGTGCATGGGCATTCGACTCAGTGTTTTAACTTTATCTCTTCCCCTTCATGTGACCCAGCCCTCCTGATAGCAGCAGTCGTGTTGCCTTACACGTATCTGCAAGATAAAGGGCAGACAAGAGAGGCACCTGGGGGTACTGGTTGATAGTAAGCTGAACATGTGCCAGCAGTGTGCCCAGGTGGTCAAGAAGGCAAATGGCATCATGGCCTGTATCAGGAATAGTTTAGCCAGTATTCTGCCCTGTACTCAGCACTGGTTAGGCCACACCTTGAGTTCTGCGTCCAGTTCTGGGTCCCTCAGTTTAGGAAAGATGTTGAGTTGCTGGAAGGTGTCCAGAGAAGGGCAACAAAGATGGGGAGGGGTTTGGAGCACAGCCCTGTGAAGAGAGGCTGAGGGAGCTAGGGTTACTTAACATGGAGAAGAGGAGGCTCAGGGGTAACCTTACTGCTCTCTACAAGTACCTTAAGGGAGGTTGTAGACAGGCAGAGGTTGGTCTCTTCTCCCAGGCAACCAGCACCAGAACAAGAGGACACAGTCTCAAGCTGTGCCAAGGGAGGTTTAGGCTGGAGGTTAGGAGGAAGTTCTACACAGAGTGACTGCCCATTGGAATGGGCTGCCCAGGGAGGTGGTGGAGTCACCATCACTGGAGGTGTTCAGGAGGAGACTTGATAGGGTGCTTGGTGCCATGGTTTAGTTGATTAGGTGGTGCTGGATGATATGTTGGACACGATGATCTTGAAGGTCTCTTCCAACCTGGTTTATTCTATTCTATTCTATTCTATTCTATTCTATTCTATTCTATTCTATTCTATTCTATTCTATTCTATTCTATTCTACTCTACTCTATTCTATTCTACTCCAAAAGAGACTGGATGAGGCACTTGGTGCCATGGTTTTGTTGTTTAGGTGGTGCTGGGTGATAAGTTGGACTCGATGATCTCAAAGGTCTTTTCCAACCTGGTTATTCTGTACTCTGTATCAGTATCTCCCCTGAAAATTATGGATATTTTTTGGTTAGACTTCAATCTGTGCCATTTAAATTCGTGACTCACTCCTTCGTATGTGGAGCTGGGATTTCAGGAGCTGCATTTGACTCAAAGGCAGTGAAATTGCAATATTTTGACAGGGCAAAATGGGTAGTGTGCAAAGTTTTCCACTTCAATTACACTGCAGACTTTTAATAATGTGCTAAAATTAGCCATCAAGTAGTACTGGAAATTATTCAGTGGTTTGAATGCTGTGCTCTTGCCCTCATGAAATAAGAAAAAGAGAGAGAAATTTAAACATGAATTTGCATCAAATAGGCAACTCTTCAGAACCCTCACTGTATATTGAATTTCCATTAAACTTCTCCTCTAAACTTTCAGCCTGCTGGTGATGATTACTGGCCTGGGTTGAGCCCTCCCTAGTAGACCTCCTGGCTACTTCCAGCTCCACAGCACTATACTAGGTGTTCAAGTGGGGATTGGACGTGGCACTTGGTGCCATGGTCTAGTCATGAGGTCTGTGGTGACAGGTTGGACTCAATGATCTTGGAGGTCTCTTCCAAACTTGGTGATACTGTGATACTATATATAGTACTATGTATTTATTTTGTATATATATATATAAATACTATATAGACTATATAAATAATATATATTATATATATATTATATAATATAAAATATATATTTTATATAATAAATAAATATATATATATAGAGAGAGAGAGAGAATACTATATATAATATCTCCAGACCTGCTGGAGAGAATCCAGCAGAGAGCCCCAAGGATAATTAGGGGACTTGAGCATCTCCCCTGTGAAGACAGACTGAGACCCCTGGGGCTGTTTAGTCTTGAGAAAAGAAGGCTGAGAGAGGATCTCATCAATGCCTATCCATAGCTGAGGGGTGGGTGTCAAGTGGAGGGGGCCAAGTTGCTTTTGGTGGTGCACACTAACAAGTCGAGAAACAATAGGTTCAAGCTTGAACATAGGCGTTTTCACCTCAGCGTGAGGAGAAACTTCTTCACAGTGAGGGTGATGAAGCATTGGAACAGGCTGCCCAGGGAGCTTGTGGAGCCTCCTTCTCTGGAGACTTTGAAACCCCACCTGAATGCATTCCTGTGCAGACTCCCCTGGGTGATCCTGCTCTGGTAGGGGGGTTGGACAGGATGATCTCTGGAGGTCCCTTCCAACCTCAAATGTACTGTGATACTGTGATACCCCACTCCTTCCTACCCTACCTTTGAATTGGCCAGCATTTGGCAATCCCCCCACCAACATACACTATATTAGCTGTTTATTCCTATGATTTGATACAGGCAAATCTACCTTTTAATTTCTCTCTTCTAATGCTGTCTTCAAGCTAGAGTCAAGGGTACCTTACTAACCCAGATGATGGAAGCACAGTCATGGCTTCTTCTCAGCACCTAAAAACCCACAGACGGTCCATGCCAAGATGGTTTACTCCCACAAGAGACAGAAGTGGGGGTGCTAAAGGCAGGTCAGCAAAGCATCTCTTCTGTGAGCACACAGAAGCACAGAATCACCAAGGTTGGAAGATAACTCAAAGATCAAGTCCAACCTGTCACCACAGACCTCATGACTAAACCATGGCACCAAGTGTCCAATCCCCTCTTGAACACCTCCAGCGATGGTGACTCCACCACCTCCCTGGGCAGCACATTCCAATGGCTAATGACTCTCTCAGTGAAGAACTTCCTCCTCACCTCCAGCCTAAACTTCCCCTGGTGCAGCTTGAGACTGTGTCCCCTTGTTCTGGTGCTGGTTGCCTGGGAGAAGAGACCAACCCAGGATGAGCCTTGTGGAAAACTAGGTTTTGCAGACTTCAAGTTTTCCATGTAAGAAAAAGGAATGCTGCATCTTGCTTTACGGATCCGAATAGAATAGAATAGAATAGAATAGAATAGAATAGAATAGAATAGAATAGAATAGAATAGAATAGAATAGAATAGAATAGAATAGAATAGAATAGAATTAACCAGCTTGGAAAAGACCTTCAAGATTATCAAGTCCAACCTATCACCCAACACCATCTAATCACCTAAACCATGGCACCAAGCACCCCATCCAGTCTCTTCCTAAACACCTCCAGTGATGGTGAAGAGGCCACAGTGGACAAAAAAATACTTCAGTGGCAGCTGAAATGATCAGTAAACAGCACTCCAGCAAGTACATTCACTTTTAAGCAAAAAGAAAACCCTCCAGCTTGCATCTGCATCAGCTGGCAGATGGATGGGTTTCTGCATTTAGGCCAGGAAGCAGTGGTGTGCTGGTTGCTTTTCTCTCATCTCTGTAGCTCTGCAAAAGATCTCCAGATATGCAATATAAAGGTATTGTCTCTGGCTTTGAACCCACTCTCTACTGTGTGCTCAAAGGTGCTGGAAAATTGATAAGCTCATAATAAGCTCATGAGAAGCTGCAAAGTCAGGAGATAACAGACGCTGGTCCAGCAGAGAAAGCAGCTGACTCAGCAGGACTGGCCCCCAGTAGCAGAGAGATTAGATGAATCTAGAGCCAGAAGTGGGAAATAGTTCTTTCTCAGCAGCCAACCTGCAACAGTAGTTTCTCTTTTATGAGCCCCAAGAGAGAGCTGGACTGACAGCAGCTGCAGGAACTCATTGTCAGGACCATTTGTTCTGGTCCTGAACCCTCCCTTCCTGCTTGTCATTTACAGTGAAAGCTAAATGACAGAAGTCACAGAATCACAGAATGCATGGGGTTGGAAGGGACCCTCAAAGGACACCTAGTCCAAGCCCCTGCAGTAAGCAGGGAGCTCCCCAACTAGATCAAGCTGCTCAGAGCCCCATCAAGCCTCACCTTGAATGTCTCCAGGAATGGGTCCTCCACTATCTCCCTGAGCAAGCTGTTGCAGTATCCCACCACTGTCAGAGTAAAAAGCTTCTTCCTAATGTCTAGTCAAAATCTCCCCTGCTCTAGTTTAAAACCATTGTCCCTTGTCCTACTGTTACAGGCCTTTGGCAACAGTCCCTCACCAGATTTCTTAAAAGTCCTAGGAGAGCCTTTTTGACTCAAGGGATGGCAGGGCTGGAGTGACATCTCCAACTGGTCCCTTAGCTCTCAGGCTCCCAGGAAGTGCTGAGCATGAGGTTGGAACCTCCTCCTGGGCAGAAGAGCAAGAAGACTTCAGCTGAGCATCCAGCCAGTAGTCAGGCTTGGGTACCCAAAGAAGGTCTTCATGGCATATTCCTAAGCTCTCCTGGGAGGGGATGGGGTTAATGGAGGTTGCCACATGTGTCTCTTCTCCCGACTATTGTACAGTTCAGTTCAGTTTGAAGCTTGCATGGTGGCCTCAGCTGTGTTCTGTGGTTGGCTAGAACTAGCTGTGTCCAGCACAGGGTGGACCCCAGCCTCTCCTCAGAGGCCACTCTCCTGCCCACAAACTACCAACACATTTCCACCAACACCCGATACAGGTGAGCTTGACCAGTTTGTGGGAAGGCACTAGACACCATCAGAGCTGCCTCACATGGCAAGTCTTTGACAAGATGATGTTCTCTGTGGGCTCAGTGCTTACAGCATGGAAAAGGCACAGGTCAGTCAATTTGCAGCTTTTCTGCACTATCTGAGCATTCACAGAATATGTGACAGAACATAATGTCTACTTAAGACTCGAAGGAAAAAGGTGGTTTGCTTCCACAGCTGGTCTAGGTATGGCTGCTCAGAAGTGCAGAGGCAGAGAGTCTTTGAAAACAAAGCACAGCATAGTGGAATTCTACATGGCAGAGCACAGAAGTGAGATTAAGAGCATGCAGTGGCCATGTAGGATGTCTACAATAAGGAGATACCTGTAGCATTGCCTTCTCTGAATCACAGAATCAGAGAATTGTCAGGGTTGGAAGGGACCTCAAGGATCAGCCAGTTCCACCTTCCGTGCCATGGGCAGGGACACCTCACACTACAGCAGGTTGCTCACAGCCACATCCAGCCTGGCTGCAAAAACCTCCAGGGACGAGGCTTCTACCACCTCCCTGGGCAACCTGTGCCAGTGTCTCACCACCCTCATGGGGAAGAACTTCTTCCTAACATCCAACCTGAATCTACCCATTTCTAGTTTTGCTCCATTCCCCCCCGTCCTATCACTACCTGATGCCCTCAAAAGTCCCTCCCCAGCTTTCTTGTAGCCCCCTTCAGATACAGGAAGGCCACAATTATGTCTCCTTGGAGTCTTCTCTTCTGCACACTGAACAGCCCCAACTCCCTCAGTCTGTCCTCATAGGAGAGGAGCTCCAGCCTCTCTCTGAATACAGTGAGATGTCTTTCAGACTTCTTGCACATTCAGTATCTGCCTGGAGACATCACTCATGTCTTTTTTTTTTCTGGTGCCTTCAACTAGCCCACCCAAGTTTCTCCCAGGTCATTGAGACCACAGAGGGAAATATCTCAAGTTGAAATTGTCCTGTAAAGCATTAGTCCATAGTCTAGACTTACCACTTCTGGAGCCATTCAAGGGAGGTTACATAAGTTACATAAAGCTCTTCATTATGAGAAGATAAGCCTTGCCAGACTTTCAGAATAAAGCATAATAGCATGTACTGATGTATGTGTGGGGGGAAAAACAACCTCATTTCGTTTCCATAGCAATAGGGAGATTGTGAATACTTTTCAAGGTCTTTGCTTTCTTTCTTTTATTGTCACTGCTGGTCATAAAATATCTGAAACAGGAACAGCTAATGTGCCTCTAGTCTAGAAGGAGATACAGGAATCTATCATTCAGATTACATCATCCATCAAGGGTTAGTTTCCAGGCGTCTGGGTTGGTGTGGCTTGAAAAATTACTTTAAGCAATTCACAGGTGGGAGGGGAAGCACGAACAGCGAGGCAAATGTCAATCTTCCTCCAACTATCAGAACTGAAACAATAACCTCTGATTTCCAGCTAAATATTGTCTCCATACTGGAATGTTCTCAGGGCTCACAGAATCACAGAATCAAGCAGGTTGGAAAAGACCTCAGAGGTCATCAAGTCCAACCTGTTACCTAATACCTAACGCCTCATGACAACTAAACCATGGCTCCAAGTGCCACATCCAATCCCCTCTTGAACACCTCCAGGGATGGTGACTCCACCACCTCCCTGGGCAGCACATTCCAATGGCAAATCTCTCTTTCTGGGAAAACCTCCTCCTCACCTCCAGCCTAAACTTCCCCTTGCACAGCTTGAGGCTGTGTCCTCTTGTTCTGGTGCTGGTTGCCTGGGAGAAGAGCCCAACCTCCACCTGTCTACAACCTGCTTTTAGGAAGCTGTAGATTGCAATAAGGGAACTAGATGATCCTTGAGGTGCCTTCCAACCTTAACAATTCTATGATTCAGTGCTACACCCTGCCGAGGTTGCTGATAAAGTGCAGAACATCTGAAGAGCTGCAGGAAACTGTGCTGGTTTGACACAGCCTATGTCAGAAACTCATGGGGAAAGACTCAAACCCCCTTGCTCAAGCCTTGCTGTGCCCTGAGCTTGCCTCAGTGAGCACACTGTGCACAGGGAAGCTGGGTACACCCTGAGGTAGACAGAGCTGGTAATAACCATCCATTGTCAGTTGCCTGACAGTTCCCATTAAAAGATTCTCTTCTGGTTGTTTGTCTCTCTGCCTAACTGTTTGGACTAAAATTTTCTATGCCAGGTTCTCTGCCTCAGGCAGAGTTTTAGTGCAAGCATTGCAGGGGAAAAAAAAAAACAAACCTACTCTGCTGTGTCAGAGAGCAGAGCTGATGGAGGAGGGAAGTGCACTGCTTTCTCTACATTACTGGAACAACTCAATTAGCTAAACAGCAAGCCATTTGTTTGCCATTGTTTTCCCCAGTCCTCATAAGGTGCTGCAGCTGATCAAATAGATGGATCTGTGTGGTGATGGCAGAAAATCACCTGGACACAACAAGCTGCAGTGGATTAGAAGGGCTTGGGTAAAGCAAGGTTCAGATCTCCATTCTGGGTTCAGATGAGACTATTCTCAGCTAGAACATACCCTGGTCCTAACCATTTTGAGAGAAACTAGGGTCTCAAAGCAGAGAAGAAGAAACAGAGATGTGACAAAAAGAATCTGCACTTCAGGGAGAGGGCAAAGGGGAAGAGTGGAGCACAGCCATGGCCTTACACCAGGCAGTGTTCTCTGTTTCAAATGCTGATGGAGGCAGAGGTCACCAGATCCCCCACCCTTCCAATGACAGCAGAAGATCATCTTAGAACAAAATAGAATTAACCAGGTTGGAAGAGACCTTTTAAATCATTGAGTCCAACCTATCACCCAACACTGTCTAATCAACTAAACCATGGCACCAAGCACCCCATCCAGTCTCTACCTAAACGCCTCCAGGGATGGTGACTCCACCACTTCCCTGGGCAGCACATTCCAATGGCCAATTTCTCTTTCTATGAAGAACTTCTTCCTAACATCCAACCTAAACCTCCCCTGGCAAAGCTTGAGACTGTATCCTCTTGTTCTAGTGCTGGTTGACTGGGAGAAGAGACCAACTCCCACCTGGCTACAACCTCCCTTCAGGGAGTTGTAGAGAGCAAGAAAGGTCTCCCCTGAGCCTCCTCTTCCCCAGGCTAAGCAATCCCAGCTCCCTCAGCCTCTCTTCACAGGGCTGTGCTCCAAACCCCTCCCCAGCTTTGTTGCCCTTCTCTGGACACCTTCCAGCAACTCAACATCTTTCCTAAACTGACATCATGTTGTCGATCAGTGAAAAGAGTCTAAAGTGTTCAACAGTGTTGATTGCCCCTGCCATGTTATTATAGTCAGTATGAGTTTTCCATGGCAGTGTTGGTTTCCTCAGTTCTTGGAGTGTTTAAGGCTAGGAAATATACAGGGCAGGGGGAAAAGACATAGAGGTAAGCTGCAGAGTCAGTGGCATCAAAGTTACAGAGAACTAGATGAAAGATGCCATATTTCCCACCGCATCTCACATGGGACAGCTGGCTTTCAGGAAGAGAGTGCAATAAGGTCTCCCCTGAGCCTCCTCTTCTCCAGGCTAAACAACCCCAGCTCCCTCAGCCTCTCCTCACAGGGCAGTGCTCAAGGCCTCTCCCCAGCCTCGTTGCACTTCTCTGGATACATTCAAGTATCTCAACGTCCTTCTTCAATTGAGGACCCCAGAACTGGACACAGTAGCCAAGGTGAGTATTACTTATTATTATTATTATTATTATTGTTGTTGTTGTTGTTGCTCTTGCTGTTGTTGGTTTTGTGGCTGTTGTTGGTTCTGTTGATGTTGTTGTTATTGTTGTTATTTGCTATTATTATTATTTATTGTCATTATTATTTTATTTCCCACCTTCAAACTCACTCAGTGCAGCTGGCAGCAAAGTGCTCTGAAGTCGTGTCTTCCTCCCCATCTCACATGGAGGATGCATTTACAACTCACACTTTACAGGAGGTTCCCAGACTCTAAACAGCCATAAGCAATGCAGTGAATCACGAGCACAGACATAATGCTGCATGCACAGGAAGCAGCTGAAATCATTTCAGATCGTAACCAAAACAAGTGAACACGCTCTGCAGTGGGGTTGGGAGAGGTGGAGGGGCAGGCAATGCTCATTTCTGAATGGTCCTGAGGGATTTCAGATGCTGCATGAAACACAGCCAGCAATGCAACCTGCCACATGAGGTATTTTTCACCAAATAAAGGATGCCAGGCAGAGACCTAACCGCTGCTTGAAGGGTCAGGCTCAATGTGCTCTTCCCCAGCTCTCAAGGAAATGTGTTTTGCAATCATATTGGCTAAGGGAAGGAAAGGGGAAAAAAAGAAAGAAGAAGGAAAACAAAAGGCTTCTTTTTAGTGGTACTCATTTGAATCCTAGCCAGATTTCCAGCAATTCACAGGCCAGCATCCAGCCCTCAGGACTCGTGCAGGTGGGGACTCGGTGTGTCTCCGAGGTGGCAAACCAACCGGGCAAGAGGAAGGAGCCAGCTGGCCCCTGCGCAGCATGGTGCTAGCAGAGCAGCCTGAGGAGAAGGAGCTGTGACTGCTTTAGCTACCAAGGAGGAGGACTGGGGGAGGGGGAAAAAGCACTCTGTGAGCATGGACTGGCCAGTTAGCTCATATTCGAATGCCTGCTGTTCCTTTTTATTAGACAGATAATCATATTCAAAACCAAAAGCAGTTGTCTTGGATATTTTTCTTCCATAATCCACCCCAAATAGAAGGTCTAGTGACAGCCTGAAGAGATGAACTCTAGGAAATCCAACAGGGAAGTCCATTTAGGGAGCATTAATTTCAGCTGTGTACATACCTTTGCATCAGACCCATCGTTTGGGACCTGTTCTATGCACATCTTTGGCTCCCCATTTGCAGCCAGATTTGCACTACTGAAGTGCAATGTCCTTAGCTCAGTGCCATCTGTGGGGTGACTCAGACCTAGAGTGCTGAACAAAGATTTAACAACAATGTGGACACATTAATGGGACACAGGCTTTGGGCATGTCAACGATTACCTGGAGCACCGTACAATCCTGGACAGAAATGATGCTCATGCTCCTGGAAAAGATGGAGAGCTCAATGTCAGTTAATAGTAAAATGGAAAAATACAAAAGCATGCCATGAACAGAAGCCATCTCTGCTATGGGCATATTTCTCTTTAGTGAAGAGAAGTGGAGATCATTTCCAGAAGCTGCAGAAGGAAACAATTGGGAGAGTCTGCCAGACAATCTGTGACACAAAAGCCTTGAGTGGAATGACAACCAGAGAAAGGCACTTTATTCCCTTTATGAGATGTATTTGTTTAGCCATCGGAAACCACAGAGCCATGATAAACTGCTGGTAGGAATCTGCAGATCTTTCCTTATGATGGAGAGTGAGTGAATGCAATATGCCATTATAAAAACTTCTGCCTTAGTTTACTATTTAGAATCACAGAATCAACAAGGTGGGAAAAGACCTCAAAGATCATCAAGTCCAACCTCTCACCCAACACTTCATGACTACTAGACCATGGCACCAAGTGCCACGTCCAATCCCCCTTGAACACCTCCAGGGATGGTGACTCCACCACCTCCCTGGGCAGCACATTCCCATAGCAGTGCAAGTCAAGAAAACAAAGTGTGAAGTTCTTTGTTATTCTCATAGAAACAGGTTGGAAAAGACCTCAGAGATCATCAAGTCCAACCTATTACCTCATACCTAACACCTCATGAACAACTAAACCATGGCTCCAAGTGCCACATCCAATCCTTTCTTGAACACCTCCAAGGATGGGGACTCCACCACCTCCCTGGGCAGCACATTCCAATGGCTAATGACTCTTTCTGGGAAGAACTTTCTCCTCACCTCCAGCCTAAACCTCCCCTGGTGCAGCTTGAGATTGTGTCCTCTTGTTCTGGTGCTGGTGGAGTCACCTTCATTGGAGGTGTTCAGGAGAAGACTTGATGGGGTGCTTGGCTGTATGGTCTAGTTGTTGGGTGGGTTGGATTGGCTGATGGGTTGGATGCGATGATCTTGAAGGTCTCTTCCAACCTGGTGTATTGTATTGTATTGTATTGTATAAGTGATGATGGTTGCCTGGGAGAAGAGACCAACCCCCACCTGACTACAACTTCATTTCAGGTAGTTGTAGAGAGCAAGAAGGTCACCCCTGAGCCTACTCTTCTCCAGGCTAAGCAACCCCAGCTTCCTCAGCCTCTCCTCACAGGGCTGTGCTTGAGGCCTCTCCCCAGCCTCGTTGCCCTTCTGTGGACACATTTGAGAGTCTCAATGTCCTTCTTAAATTGAGGAGCTCAGAACTGGACACAGTACTCAGGGTGTGGCCTAACCAGTGCTGAGTACAGGGGCAGAATGACTTCCCTGCTCCTGCTGGCCACACTATTCTCGATGCAGGCACCTGTTCTTGAAGCTTATCCATCCCTGTGTCCCCAGTCAAGGCAGGGCTCTGTTTAACCACGCAGCACCTCTTGGGTGCAGGACATCACAAGGCATACTCAGGTCTTGCTGTAAACTGGTGGAGGAAGGCAAGCAACTCTGCTAGGCAAGAAAGGGCTTCCTGGAGCTTATTGCTATTCTGGGACTGCAGTTGTTTTGTAGTTTTATAGAGAGATTCTTCCCTCAGTGCAATTTCCAGCAGGTTCCCTGCAAACAGCTCATTTCCTTGAGCCACTGGTGAGAGAGAGATTTCACTTTTAAATAGCAATATCTGACCTCATTCTGAGGGGAATGGGAAAGTGAGATGGGGAAGGTGATTTTTATAGAAAGCTATATAATATTTTTTCTTTCCATGGTCACAAGTGGTGTCCACCACTAGGGATAGGTTCTGGACCCCATTGTGTTTAATATCTTTATTGATGATCTGGATGAGGGGATTGAGTCTATCATCAGTAAATTTACAGATGACACCAAGCTGGGGGCAGGTGTTGATCTGTTAGAGGGTTGAAGGGCTCTACAGAGGGACCTTGACAGGCTGGACAGATGGGCAGAGTCCAACATGATGGCATTCAACAAGTCCAAGTGTCAGGTGCTGCACTTTGGCCACAACAACCCCATGCAGTGCTACAGGCTGGGGACAGAATGACTGGAGAGCAGCCAGGCAGAAAGAGACCTGGGGGTACTGTGTGCAGTTCTGGGCCCCTCAGTTTAGGAAAGATGTTGACTTGCTGGAATGTGTCCAGAGAAGGGCAACAAAGCTGGGGAGGGGTTTGGAGCACAGCCCTGTGAAGAGAGGCTGAGGGAGCTGGGGTTGCTTAGCCTGGAGAAGAGGAGGCTCAGGGCAGACCTTATTGCTCTCTACAACCACCTGAAGGGAGGTTGTAGCCAGGTGGGGGTTGGTCTCTTCTCCCAGGCAACCAGCACCAGAACAAGAGGACACAGTCTCAAGCTGTGCCAGGAGGGGTTTAGGCTGATGTTAGGAAAGAGAGATTTGCCATTGGAATGTGCTGCCCAGGGAGGTGGTGGAGTCACCATCCCTGGAGTTGTTCAAAAAGATTGGACGTGGCACTTGGTGCCATGGTTTAGTAGTCATGAGGTGTTGGGTGACAGGTTGGATGGACTTGATGATCTTTGAGGTCTTTTCCAGCCTTATTGATTCTATGATTCTATGGTGTGCATGAGTGTTTTTCAGACACTAAAACCCCACAGGGAAAGTGATATGCAGCAGGAGCAAGGTGCTGCTCTGATATTTGTTACTGTGAGCTTAGCAGGAGGAGAGAGGGGTTTTATCATGTAAAAGCAACACATAAAGCTCCCTGCTGGAATTAGCCATGCAAAATGACAAATATGGTTAGTGGCCTAAATGAAATTTAAGTGAGTAGGATGCAACCTAGTACTTAAATCAACAATAAAACTACTTATGTGAATCTCTCTAAAAACAGTAATCAAATATATCCTAAGCACAGCCAGGCCCTTGATCAACAGGCAAAGTCAAAGGATTTGTTTCCTTCATGAAGTTCCTTACAGCAGAGATCTCCAAGCTGCAGTGAGCTGGTTAGTGAGGTATTCATTCCTTTTTCTTTTAGCCCTTGAGCATAAGGGGATAAAACAGAGGAGAGGAGAGAGGGGGATTAAGGAAGGATGTGTGTGCAGAACTACACAGAGCAATTTTTCTTTTCCCCCAAGATAAAGTTTCCAACCCCCCCACGTGCATTCTTTCTAATGTCATTACACCTGACCACATCTTGAGGTTACCAAGGGGATGTTCTCAATTGCAAGGAAGAAAACCATTCACCTGAGCCTGGAAATGGAAGAAGTTGTGCAGCTGCTTTGCACGCTGCCCATGCTCTGAAAAGGTGAAATTTCTTTCTATGTAAAGCACTGAATAATTTTTGGCAGTACTGAATTGGCTGTATCCATATTAACAAGGCCTACACTGTAGAGTCTCTTTGAAAGTCAGTGACCAGTTTGTTGAGGCTTTTTTTACTGTGCATCTACTGGAAATGAATAGCCTCATGAATCACAGCATTTTGCTGCCTTCCTTCATTGCATATTAAAAAACCAGAAGGTCAGAGAGGAAAGCTCCTTCAACACTTACCCCATCTCCAAAGCAATGCACATCACATAAAGGCACTGCTTAGAATCACAGAATGCATGGGTTGAAGGGGCTCTCAAAGGTCATCTTGCCCAATGCCCCTCCAGTGACCAGGGACATCTGGATGATGCCTCCTCTTCTCCAGGCTAAGCAACCCCAGCTCCCTCAGCCTCTCCTCATAGGGCTGCGCTCCAAACCCCTTCCAGCTTTGTTGCCCTTCTCTGGACAGGTTCAAGAGTCACAATGTCCTTCTTAAATTGAGTGGCTCAGAACTGGACACAGTACTCAAGGTTCTTCAAACCTTTACTGAAAGTGAAGAGGGGTAAAGCTTTCCATAAGCTACCTGACAGAGCCTGGTTCTGACCACCTACAAAGCAAAAGGAGCCTACCCTGGACAGCAACTTTGACAAACAAGTATAGCTAGAAATAAATGATTTCATAGTATCAGTCAGGGTTGGAAGGGACCACAAGGATCATCGAGTTCCAACCCCCCTGCCATGGGCAGGGACACCCCACTAGATCAGGCTGGCCAGAGCCCCATCCAGCCTGCTCTTAAGCACCTCCAGGGATGGGGCCCCAACCACCTCCCTGGACAACCCATTCCAGGGCTTCACCACTCTCATGGGGAAGAACTTTCTCCTCATGTCTAGCCTGAATCTCCCCACCTCCAGCTGCATTCCATTCCCCCTAGTCCTATCACTACCTGATAGCCTGAGAAGTCCCTCCCCAGCCTTCTTGTAGCCCCCTTCAGATACTGGAAGGCCACAATGAGGTCACCTTGGAGCCTTCTCTTCTCCAGACTGAACAGCCCCAACTCTCTGAGTCTGTCCTCCTACGAGAGGTGCTCCAGCCCTCTGATCATCCTCGTGGCCCTTCTCTGGACACCTTCCAGCACCTCCAGATCCCTCTTGTAATAGGGACTCCAGAACTGGACGCAGTACTCCAGGTGGGGTCTCACCAGGGCTGAGTAGAGGGGGAGAATCACCTCCCTTGACCTGCTGGCCACACTTCTCTTGATGCAGCCCAGGATCTGATTGGCCTTCTGGGCTGCAAGTGCACATAGAGAGCTCATGTTGAGGTTCTCCTCCACCAGCACCCCTAAGTCTCTCTCCTCAGGGCTGCTCTCCAGCCAGTCACTGCCCAGCCTGGATTTGTGCCTGGGATTGCCTCGACCCAGATGCAGGACCCTGCACTTGGTCTTCTGGAACCTCATGAGGTTGACTTGTGCCCACCTCTCCAGCCTGTCAAGGTCCCTCTGGACTTATATATGTATATATAAGCAATTACAACACCAGTGTAATCAGACTTTTAAGACTTACCTATACTTCTTATTTTGTACTGCCATTTGCCCAATGAAACTCTAAACTACCTCTCCATAGAATAATAGGAGGAGACTTGATGGGGTCCTTGGTTTCATGGTTTAGTTGGTTAGATGTTGTTGGATGATAGGTTGGACTCGGTGATCTTGAAGGTCTCTTCCAACCTGGTCTATTCTATTCTATTCTATTCTATTCTATTCTATTCTATTCTATTCTATTCTATTCTATTCTATTCTATTCTATTCTATTCTATTCTATATATACAACTATTTAAATTATAACCTATTTAACTATTCAAATTATAACCTCTTGCCTTTTCAAAATTCAAGCAGTGGAATAATCACCTGCACTTTAAAGAATAGGAGTGCAAAAAAGAAGTTCTTTTTTAAATGTGAGGGGAGGAAAAAAAACTCAGATTTGCTTTCTAACATCTATATCCATAACCATTTATGGTAGGTGTTCAAAGGTTTTGAAATGCTAAGACAAGAGAAAGAGAGGAAAATTGGGGATGGGGGTGGCAGAGTCATAGAATCATAGCATTGTTAGGGTTGGAAGGGACCTCAAGGATCATCCAGTTCCAACCCCCTGCCATGGGCAGGGACACCTCACACTACAGCAGGTTGCTCACAGCCACATCCAGCCTGGCTGCAAAAACCTCCAGGGATGAATCTTCTGCCACCTCCCTGGGCAACCTGTTCCAGTGTCTCACCACCTTCATGGTGAAGAACTTCTTCCTAACATCCAATCTGAATCTACCCATTTCTAGTTTTGTTCCATTCCCCTCAGTCCTATCACCACCTTACACCCTCAAAAGTCCCTCCCCAGCTTTTTTGTAGCCCCCTTCAGATACAGGAAGGCCATAACAGCCTCCTCAGAGCCTTCTCTTCTCCAGACTGATCAGCCCCAGCTCCCTCAGTCAGTCCTCATAGCAGAGGAGCTCCAGCCCTCTGCTCATCCTCGTTGCTGTTCTCTGGACACATTCCAGCACCTCCAGATCCTTCCTGTAACAGGGGCTCCAGAACTGGATGCTGTACTTCGGGTGGGGTCTCACCAGAGACGAGTAGAGCGGGAGAATCACCTCCCTTGACCTGCTGGCTAGTCATAGGAAAACAGCAAATATTTTGAACTGTAGCTGCTGAGGGCAGAGGTTAGTCAGTTCAACTTGGTGTAATCAGATTCCCAGTCCTTCCTGGATATTGCTTTTCTAAGGTCACCTAGCTTAAAAACCCTCAGAGGTTTGAAGTACAACCCACTTTAAGTGTTATGGCTACTGCTATTAAGTTGAGAAACTAATGTTATCTTGTTACCTTAGCTTCTCAGATCATAAAAGAGCAGTGCAGGCAAAGCCAGGACATAAGGCAAAATTCCTACACTCAGTGCTCAGAGGGATCCTGAATTTCTAGTCTGAGGCTTTCGTTGGCCTCAAATTGCACCAGGGGAGGTTTAGATTGGATATGAAGAAAAATTTCTTTCCTGCAAGAGTGGTCAGGCATTGGAACAGGCTGCCCAGGGAGGTGGTGGAGTCACCATCACTGGAGGTGCACAGGAAAAGTGTGGCCGTGGCACTTTGGGCCATGGTTTAACAGCCATGGTGGTGCTGGGTTGATGGTTGGACTTGAGGATCTTAGAGGTCTTTTCCAGCCAAAGCAATTCCATAAATCTCTGTAAGCTTACATAAAAAACAAACTTTGCTGAATGATTAATTGATGGTGAATTGATAGGGGAATGAAGAGTTTTGATGACAGAAATGTGCTCATCATTGGCTCCTCTCGTTGCCATACCTCGAGTACTGTGTCCAGTTCTGGGCTCCTCAGTTTAGGAAGGATGTTGAGTTGCTGGAACGTGTCCAGAGAAGGGCAACAAAGTTGATGAGGGGTTTGGAACACAAACCCTATGAGGAAAGGCTGAGGGAGCTGGGGTTGCATAACCTGGAGAGGAGGAGACTCAGGGCAGACCTTATTGCTCTCTACAGCTACCTGAAGGGAGGTTGTAGCCAGGCAGAGGTTGGTCTCTTCTCCCAGGCAACCAGTACCAGAACAAGAGGACACAGTCTCAGGCTGCACCAGGGCAGGTTTAGGCTGGATGTTAGGAAGAAGTTCTATACAGAGAGAGTGATTGCCCATTGGAATGTGCTGCCCGTGGAGGTGGTGGAGTCACCTTCATTGGAGGTGTTCAGGAGGAGGCTTGATGGGGTGCTTGGTGCCATGGTTTAGTTGTTTGGTGGGTTGGATTGGTTGATGGGTTGGATGCGATGATCTTGAAGGTTGGTTGGATGCGATGATAAACCTTCCAACCTGGTTTATTCTATTGTATTGTATTCTGTGGTATTGTATTCTCTTCAGTGCTGAAGCACTGGCACGTGGCACTTTGGTCAACTTGATGATCTTAGAGGTATTTTCCAACTGAAACAAGTCTGTTATTCTGTGATATTGTTCTTCACTTACCACTGTCTCTTAATTATATTCCTTCTCGTTTGGTATAGTGTGTGACTGTATTTCGAGAAGACATTGAGAAAAAGGCAAATGTTTTTCAGAGCAAAGAAAAGTTCCCAAGTAAAATGGCTCCAGAAAATGAGATCACATTTAAAAAGGAAGATAGAACAGCATATGAACTTCAAATGTGTCCTCCAACAACAAAGCAGAATCATTAGGTCAAGGAAAACAACTGACTCATTGGACCAGGTTATCTCCAGTGTTCTGGAGCATGCAGATGTGAAAGGGTGGAAACAAAAATAAACTTTCTATTAAAAAAAAATAAAGGCTTGGAATTTTACAGAAATACAGAATTAACCAGGTTGGAAAAGACCTTTGAGGTCAAGTCCAACCTGTCATCCAACACCAGCTAACCAACTAAACCACGGCACTAAGTGCCTCATCCAGTCTTCCTAAACACCTCCAGTGATGGTGACTCCACCACCTTCCTGGGCAGCACATTCCAATGGCCAATCTCTCTTTCTGTGAAGAATTTCTTCCTGATATCCAGGCTAAACCTCCCCTGGCACAGCTTGAGACTGTGTCCTCTTGTTCTGGTGCTGGGTGCCTGGGAGAAGAGACAACCCCCACCTGGCTACAACCTCCCTTCAGGTAATTGTAGAGAGCAAGAAGGTCTCCCCTGAGCCTCTTCTTCTCCAGGCTAAGCAACCCCAGCTCCCTCAGCCTCTCCTCATAAGGTTCATGCTCCAAACCCCTCTCCAGCTTTGTTGCCCTTCTCTGGACACCTTCCAGCAAGTCACCATCTTTCTTAACATCTATCCCACATAGTGTTGCACTCTGGCATTCTTAAAGTCATTTTGCAATGTGTAACTGGTGACTCAGACTTTTCCCAGCCAGGTTCAACACTAATCACCTGCATGTTTCACAGTGGAGAGTTGTTAGACTAAACAAAATAAAACATTAGGCAAATATTAGGACTTTTATGGTTCCTTTATTATTATTTTATTTCCTAGCTTCTGTCTCACTTTATAAAAATAACAAACACAGACAAGAAAAGTAATCAGGAGGAAAATAACTCCACTGCCGAGTAAACTTGCTAGTGTCATAAAATCAAAGCATGCTAGGAAGATTCAGGTCAAGTGGAATCATAATGATGTAAAACCCAGGAGCATAATTCAAGACTTAGTCGTAACCAAGAGGGGAATAACCACTGATGTATTAAAACATCCATCATTCCCTTCCTCCTCTCCACAGAAACAAGGATTTCCATGGAACACATAACTGTCTTTTGCCTCTGATGATTAACATCATTAATGTGTCCCTGCCCATGGCAGGGGTTGGAACTAGATGATCCTTGTGGTCCCTTCCAACCTTGACTGATTCTATGATTCTATGATTCCATGAACATATCTGGGACCTGAGTATCTGGAGGCATCCAAAACTATTTCCTTCTTTGCTTTCATAAAGAAATGGAGGTGAATGTCACATGTGTGTATGTGTGTCTATATGCATAGACACAAAAGCCATTTTATACCCTACTTTGAGCACTCAGCCTTTGCTCTTTCCCTCATACTGAAACAGAAAAAGCTTTCATGAAGAGGCCAGTCTGGAAGTAGGGCCAGGAAGGTCTGGAAGGGAAAGGACTAGTCTGGTGTACGTGAAATCCACGTTGGGGATGGCATCTAAGCTCTCAGTTCAGGTTCCCCCACAACAAGGACTGGAGAAACTAACCCAATAGTCACCTCTGATCCTTAAAACTGATCCTTCTCCTTCTTCGCTTTCTCCTTCTCCTCTTTCTCCTTCTCCTTCTCCTTCTCCTTCTCCTTCTCCTTCTCCTTCTCCTTCTCCTTCTCCTTCTCCTTCTCCTTCTCCTTCTCCTTCTCCTTCTCCTTCTCCTTCTCCTTCTCCTTCTCCTTCTCCTTCTCCTTTCTCTCCCTCTCCCATTCTATTTTTCCACTTATTTTTATTCTCAGGTGGACTCAGTTAGATCCTGAATACTCTTCTATGGTTAAATCTGTGACAGAATTATCAAGCCCTAACCTAACATACATGCTCTACCAGGTATTTTCAGACTAATGGGGTGCACTCACGTTGTGGTGCCATGGGATAAATGCTTTTGACAGCCTGGAGAAGAGGAGGCTTGGGGGAGACCTTCTTGCTCTCTACAACTCCCTGAAGGGAGGTTGTAGCCAGGTGGGGGTTGGTCTCTTCTCCCAGGCACCCAGCACCAGAACAAGAGGACACAGTCTCAAGCTCTGCCAGGGGAGGTTTAGGCTGGATGTTAGGAAGGAATTCTTCCCAGAAAGAGAGATTGGCCATTGGAATGTGCTGCCCAGGGAGGTGGTGGAGTCACCATCACTGGAAGTGTTTAAAAAGAGACTGGATGAGGCACTTGGTGCCATGGTTTAGTTGATTAGATGGTGCTGGGTGATAGGTTGGACTTGATGATCTCAAAGGTCTTTTCCCATCTGGTTAATTCTGTATTCTTTTATCCAGCTCACCTTGCTGCTTGTGTCAGGTCCAACAATCCTCAGATCTTCTTAGGAGAGGACAATGACAGATTAAGCACACAGTGAGAATGAGAGGTATTTCTTGGGGGGTTGGAGGGGGAAAGGGGGAGAGAAAAGGCCAGCTTTCTTCCTAGAAAGCAAGTGCTCAGGAAAAGTACTGATGTTTTTGTCAGTGTGCTAGCTCGTGATCCCAGCATGCAGCTGACACAAGCATTTCTTCAGCCCTCTGCGACTGCACAAGGGCAGTGTGCTTGCCATGCTGCAGCCAAACTGGGAAGTTCCCGCAGAGTAAAGCTGCTCTTCTGCCACTCCTCAGCTGCAGGGAGAGACTAAAGGACTGCAAAAGGCAAATTTGCATCAATAAAGGGCACGTCCCATTTCACCAGCTAATATAAGCACTGCATCTCTTTTGTTCCCACTGTAATCAAGTCAGAATTTTAGCGAGAGAGGCACTCACCAGAGCAATGACATCTTCACTTTAACCATATAAACAGTGGGTTTGGACCAATGTACAAAGTGCTTGATGGTAAATAAGAACCAAAACAGGTCATCTATAAAATACATTGACCAATTTAAGCATAATGCCAAATTAATCTGAAATGAAGCCTTGAGGACTGCACCCTGGAGACAAAAGATAAGGTAGCAGTGACCTGTGCCACCAGGCACTGCATGACAGTCCAGCAAGCATTTCAAAATCAGCCAAATTTTGTTCACCCAAATGGATAATGAGGACTCATCCTTCATCAGTGTGAGAGACTAAAGCTTGTCTCTCCTGGTGTGACTCAACAAAGATAAAATCACTTGCTGCTTGCCCAGACAATACCTGAGGTGTGTTGGGCAGAGCCACTGGAAGGACTCTTGGAAGGTGCAAAGATAACATTGCTCACGGGACTGCAGCTGGCCTACAACAATGGCCCAAGGGCCCAGCCAGCACGCCTTCAGGACAGGATCATTTCCAGCCATCAGATACCCCAAGAAGGGAGGATGATGAGACAATGGGTTCACCACCTGTTTTCTGATGTGTAATGAGTGTGTGGGTAGGTAGACGGAGAAGGAGGAGGCGGAGGGCTCCCCCTCCATCCAGACTCACATGAATACACAGAAAGATTTCCTGGGGAACGATACCTGGACACTTACCTAAAGATGATTTCCCAGAATGATATCCTGGGGAACAACACCTGGACACTTGCCTAAGGACTAAAAAACTGTATAAAAGACTGGAGCAACTACTGGCTTGGTAGAAGAAAACTGAGGAAGAAAAATGCAGAAGAAAGAAGACGGCAGCACACGCTGGAAACATCACCACGGGGCAACACAACGGACCTTGGACTCTGAAAACCCTCTCTCCACCTCTGACCGTTGGTAATATAATCCCTTTCCTACCTGCTCCTTCTTTTCCCTATTCCTTCTCTTTCTCCCTCTCTATTTTTCCTCTCTCTCCCTCTGTGTTTGATCCATCCACTTTATTTGTGTAATCAATAGTCTAGCTGTTGCTATCTTGGCCTCGTTTGTGCCTCTCATTTCACAACACGGGAATATTCAAAAATACCTGAGTCTCTTTCCCTCTCCAGACCGAGACAATCAGGAGGGATGGAGAGTGACTGTTTACAAGGGCCTGCAGTGACACGACAGCAGGCAGTGGCTTCAAAGTACAGAAGGGCAGATTTAGGTTGGATATCCGGAAGAAGTTTTCACTATAAGGGTGTGTGCTGGGTTAGCACCCACTCTGGAAACAAAAAAAAACAAGGCAGGGGGTGGGCTTGCAGGTACTTTGCACTCCCTGCAGGGAGTTTCTCCTCTGGGAAGTTGAATCTGTTCCACTCCCCCTCCCTGCCCAGCTAGGGTGTAAAAAGCAGGACAATGCAGCTGTTAGCCCTTTGGGCTCCTGCCTCCGCTGGATGAGAGCTACTGCAGCTGCCCTCCAGCTCCTCTGCCACGTGGTCAGACCTGATCCTTCTCCCTGCTGCCTCTGTGCCTCTTCAGAGAGAGACTGGTTTTGTGTTATTCTTTTTTGTCCCCCTCCCATCCATCCTTGTTCCTTGCCCTTGTGAGCCTTTCCTGTTATTGTTATATGTATATTGTGCAAAGAAAACTCTCTACCTCTCTACTTCCAAGCTGACTCCAAATTATTGTTTGGTGGATTTGCTCCTTCCTTTTTTTCCCTCTTTGTTGGGAGGGAGGAGGGGAGAGTGGGGGAGAGATTCTCAGCCTTGCCCCATCTGAGCTCATAACTCTCAGTTAAGGCTCAAACCACCACCACAGGGTGGTGGAACACTGGAACAGGTTGCCCAGGGAGGTGGTCAAAGCCCCTTCCCTGGAGATATTCAAGGTGAGGCTCAACAGGGCTCTGGGCAACCTGATCTAGTTGAGGTTGTCCCTGCTGACTGCAGGCAGGTTGGACTAGGTGACCTTTGGAGGTCCCTGGTGGCCTGGACCATTCTATGATTCTGTGATTTTGCCAGGCTGTTCATCAAATGAATTGATTATTTTTTTTTATCAGCTCATAAGCACAATTTAGTATGAATTTTGTATCACTATGGAAGTAAAAACTGAGATTATAAACGAAGTTTAAAACCTAATGCAAGTGTTACAAGGCAGGAAAAGAGTCCAGAGAAGCTGTGTTTATTTGGGGGCTGACAGATAATGTCTACAATAGATTTTTAAAAGATCAAACTCTTTTTTTCCCCCTCTTTTCCTAATTGATTCATTTCAGCAATCTGGTCAAGCACAAACACAGATGTGGGTGGTTCTTGTACATTCAGTGACAAGCAGCAAAACACAGGAGCTAAAACTGTAATCTTTGGTATTCTGGAAAAGCAAACTTGAAGCCTGTTCAACATCAAAGTAAATTAGTAAATACCATAGCATTAGTAAATACCATCCACCAGCAAAGACTGTAGCATGTGCCCCTATAGCATGCAATTTTTACCTCCCCAGACAGGGTTAACTGAATAATTCATAAGTGCTGAGCAATGGGAAATGAATGAGTTTCCTGTAGTAATTCTTGTGAAAGTGATTACCAGCATCTCGTGGGGTTCCCACTCTTCCCTTTATGCTGTGAATGAATGCCCTACATTAGGAAGAAGTTCTTTACAATCAGGGTAGTGAAATATTGGAACAGGTTGCCCAGAGGTGGTGGAGGCCCCACCCCTGAAGACAGTCAAGGTCTCTGAACCTGGGAGTCCTGGTGGATCACAAGTTATCCGTGGGACAGCAATGTGCCCTGGTGGTCAACAAGACCAGTGGGATCCTGGGGTGTATTAAGAGGAGTGTGTCCAGCAGATCTAAGGAGGCTCTCCTTCCCCTCTCCTCTGCCCTGGTGAGACCTCATCTTGAGTACTGCATTATGTTTTGGTCTCCCCAGATCAAGAGGGACAGGGATCTGCTGGAGAGGGTCCAGCAGAGGGCTAAGAGGATGATTAGGAGACTGGAGCACTGCCTGATGAGGAGAGGCTGAGGGACCTGGGGCTTTTTAGCCTGGAGAAGAGAAGACTGAGAGGGGATTTAATAAATGTTTATCAATATCTGAGGGCTGGGGGTCAGGAGGGAGGGGACAGGCTCTGCTCACTTGCTCCCTGGAATAGGACAAGGAGCAATGGATGTAAGCTGCAGCACAGGAGGTTCCACCTCAACACAAGGGGGAACTTCTTTACTGTAAGGGTCACAGCACTGGAACAGGCTCTCTGGAGAGGTTGTGGAGTCTCCTTCTCTGGAGACTTTTAAGGCCTGTCTGGATGTGTTCCACAGTGACCTGAGCTAGACTATGGTCCTGCTCTGGCAGGGGGACTGTACTCCATGATCTCTTTGGGTCCCTTCCAACCCCTGACATCCTGTGATCCTGTGATCTGAACAAGCTGATCTAATTAAAGACATCCCTGCTCACTGCAAGGGGGTTGGACTAGATGGCCTTTGAAGGTCCCTCCCAACCCAAAGCCTTCTATGACTCTATGAGTCTAGGATTCTTTTTCATAGACAACCATTCACAATTGCTTTTTCCTTCTATGTCATCCTTATGTATGGAACACATAGAATAAGGCCCTTGATGGCAGCTAAGATTATTTTTTTTCTTATTCTCTTGCACTTCATATTATATTCCAAAATGTGCAGTATGGCAATCAGCCATTTGTCCAGGAGTAAAACCAAGCTCTCATTTTGCAGATAAAAAGAGATCTTGCTAAGTTGTTGTTTGGGTCAGAGATTGTAAGGATAAGCTCACATCTCCTTCATTTACTCTCAGCTGTGTGTGCAAAGGCAGATTTCACTCAATAATATGAATTTCACTACCTGTCAAAAGCAGTTAGTAGCAGGTGCTTTTTCAGCCAAACATCCCCAAAATGATTTAATAGAATCATAGAATCAATAAGGTTGGAAAAGACCTCAAAGATCATCAAGTCCAACCTGTCACCCAACACCTCATGACTACTAAACCATGGCACCAAGTGCCACGTCCAATCCCCTCTTGAACACCTCCAGGGATGGTGACTCCACCACCTCCCTGGGCAGCACATTTCAATGGCTAATAACTCTCTCTGTGAAGAACTTTCTCCTCACCTTGAACCTAAACTTCCCCTGGAGCAGCTTGAGACTGTGTCCTCTCATTCTGTGTTTAATCACAAAGCCAAGTAGTGAAGATAATGTTCCTGTGCAACCAACAAAAATCCAGTTTGTGTGAGTGTGTGTGTGTGTGTGTGTGAGTGAGTGTGTCTCCTTGGTTTCATCTTTTTTCAGGCACTGAAAAAGGGATCCAGCTTTTGCAGCCTCCGTCTCAGCCTTGTGCAGGCAAACATTTCTTGAAGCAGTGGAGCTTTGTACTGACCAACAGGCTTGTACCACACAGTGCATTTGCACACCTCTTCAGCATCCTTTCCACACTGGATTTTTCCTTCCCACAGGTGGCCTTTGATCACCCTGCCCCAGTGTATTTGATACCTTAACCTGGCAACTGTAACAGAGGCTTCAGTTTTCAACTGCCTGAAAGGAGGTTGAAGACAGGTGGGGGTCGGTCTCTTCTCCCAGGCAACCAGCACCAGAACAAGAAGACACAGTCTCAAGCTGCACCAGGGGAAGGTTAGGCTTGAGGTAAGGAGAAAGTTCTTCCCAGAAAGAGTAATTGGCCATTGGAATGTGCTGCCCAGGGAGGTGGTGGAGTTCCCTTCCCTGGAGGTGTTCAAAAAAGGACTGGATGTGGCACTTGGAGCCATGATTTAGTTGTCATGAGGTGTTAGGTATTAGGTAATCAAGTCCAACCTATCTCTGAGGTCTATTTCCAACCTGGTTGATTCTGATTCTATGATTCTTTTCAGGTAGCAAGTGGCAGTTCCCCTTAGGCAGAGGAGGGCAGTAAGAGCAAAGCTACTGGCCACACTCACAGAGGCAGCTGAGCAGGGGAGGCAGCTAGCAGGAACCTCAGCGAGTTTCTGTTTCACCCTGCTCCCTGCCCATGGGAGAAAGGAATCCATTTCTTTTCCTTGCCACATTTTCTATGGGAAAGGAAAGTAAGGCAAAGACCATGTGCTGAATGCTGAGTCATTCCTTTGATTTATGAGCCCTTGGCAGCTTCTCTGTGATTACTGCACATTAAATAATGATTCAACATTGACAATCATTAGAGTCAACTCCACAACTAGAATAGTTTTCTGTAAATAGACAGGAAATGCATGGTATGACTTCAGAATAATAGACAATTTTATAGATTCTTAGCTTTAAAACTTGTTTTTAGACAGTTTTCCACAATTTTCCCCTTTCCCATGTAAGAGTGAAAAGTGAGCAATATTACTCATTTGTTCTAAACTAAGAATTGTACTTATAAATGTTACCCAAAGCTATTATTGGCTCTATATAACTGGTGAAGAGACAATTGTGGAAACCACTGCAGGAAATGAGAGGCAATATCTGGAGCTAAATTCATGTCTTCTTTCTAGATTAGTGAAGAAAAACAAGGAAATTACAAGGGGATGCTATCAGTGGGATGCTGCACTTTCATGATGGAGGGTGAAGTGCCTTTACTTTTCTCCTTCCCCTTTCCCAGGAAAGCAAAAACAAAAAGATATAAATATCAAAATATCACTTCCTTACCTTTTTTTTTATCTCATGTTTGTCTTTGGTTCCCTTTAAATCAGCTCTGCATAGAGTTCCATTTTTGTCCTTGTGACCAAGAAAGTTGGACCTGATGATCTCTGAGGTCTTTTCCAACCTTATTGAATAAAGAAAGAAAAGAAAAAAAGAAAGCCAAAGGTATCGTGGGGTGTATTAGAAAGGGTGAGGTTAGTAGGTTGAGAGAGATTCTCCTCCTCTTCTACTCTGTCTTGGTGACACCATATATGGAATATTGTGCTCAGTTCTGGGCCCCTCATTTCAAGGAAGACTTCAGGGAACTGCTTGAGAGAGTCCAGTGCAGAGCCACAAAGATGATAATGGAAGCAGCAGAACAGCTCCCTTATGAAAAAAGGCTGAGGGAGCTGGGGCTCTGGCTTGGAGGAGACTGAGGGGTGACCACATTCATATCTATAAATGTGTAAAGGGCAGTGTCAGGAGAATGGAGCCAGGCTCTGCTCAGTGATGTCCAGTGACAGGACAAGGGGCAATAGGTCCAAGCTGGATCAGAAGAGGTTCCACGTGAACATAAGGAAAAACTTCTTCACTGTGGGGGTTACGGAACCCTGGAACAGGCTGCTCAGAGAGGTTGCGGAGTCTCCTCTGGAAACATTCAGAGCTCACCTGGATGTGTTCCCGTGTGATGTACTCTAAGTGATCCTGCTCTGGCAGGGAGGTTGAACTGGATGATCTTTTGAGGTCCCTCCCAACCACTAACATTCTGTGATTCTGCGATCAACAGCGCTCCATTTTCTGGGCCCTAAGAACACAGACGAGTGCTGCTGAAACATAAATAGGAAACCATCTTACTGGGTTGGAAAGCCATAACTAGGCTTATTAAAATGGAGATATTGTACAAACCACACTCAGTCCCTACTGATTGTGATCTTCACATTCAGTAACACCAAATTCAGTTTATTCCAAAGCACTTAACGGAAAAATCACCTCCGATGTGATCTCTCCAGACCTACGTTTACAGCAAATCTCTGCGTTGGAAGAGTCTTCTTTTCAGTGGGTTAATGTTTGAGGAAAAAATAATGTATAGATAAATATCTTTTGTGGCTTAGAGGAAGATAATCTTTTATAGAATCATAGAATCAATAAGGCTGGAAAAGACCTCAGAGATCATCAAGTCCAACCTGTCATCCAACACCTCATGACTAGCTAAACCATGGCTTCAAGTGCCGCATCCAATCCCCTCTTGAAAACCTCCAGGGATGGTGACTCCACCACCTCCCTGGGCAGCACATTCCAATGGCAAATTACTCCTTCTGGGAAGAATTTCTTTCTAAGGTCCAGCCTAAACCTCCCCTGGTGCAGCTTGAGACTGTGTCCTCTTGTTCTGGTGCTGGTTGCCTGGGAGAAGAGACCAACCCCCACCTGGCTACAACCTCCCTTCAGGGAGTTGAGAGAGCAATAAAGTCTCCCCTGAGCCTCCTCTGCTCCAGGCTAAACAACCCCAGCTCCCTCCTAGCATGCATGAAATCAGCTTGGTAAGGGATACAAAATGAAAGCTGGTATTGCTGACACTGATGGAGCTTTCTCAGATGACATGAGATGAACTAGATAAACTAGAACACTGTTAAACTAGAATACTGTTCTGCATCTCAAAATCTGAATAATAGTATCATAGTGTCAGTCAGGGTTGGAAGGGACCACAAGGATCATCGAGTTCCAACCCCCCTACCATGGGCAGGGACACCCCACACTAGATCAGGCTGCCCAGAGCCTCATCCAGCCTGGTCTTAAACACCTCCAGGGATGGGGCCCCAACCACATCCCTGGACAACCCATTCCAGGGCTTCACCACTCTCATGGGGAAGAACTTCCTCCTCATGTCCAGCCTGAATCTCCCCACCTCCAGCTTCATTCCATTCCCCCTAGTCCTATCACTACCTGAGATCCTGAGAAGTCCCTCCCCAGCCTTCCTGTAGGCCCCCTTCAGATACTGGAAGGCCACAATGAGGTCACCTTGGAGCCTTCTCTTCTCCAGACTGAACAGCCCCAACTCTTTGAGTGTATCCTCATAGGAGAGATAATCACCTGCTTTAATTTCCAAATGTTTGAGGCAACAGTGATTTCACCTGGTAATCCACATTTTATGATCCCTTTTCTCTCAGATAAACATTAGATTAGTCTCACAGTAGCTCAATAGATGTTGGCATCTCTAGAGAACTAAACGAGAAATGGAAATGGAACAGTTAGAGTAACTGTTGTGGGTTTCCTTTGTTTTGTTTTGTTATTTCCTCTTCAATTTTCCTTTTCTGGGATAGCAGTCAGAGCTTTTTTGACTTAGCTGAAATCTTACCACCCTTCCACTCTATTTACATTCTGTTACAGACTTATTTCTATTTAGCATTTTTTCCCTTGGCCAGCAGAATAGGCTATGATGCTGGATTAGAGCTTTGTCCATAGCAGGATTTCAGATGAGTCACAGATATATCTCTGCAGCAGCTGTTGCAGACCTTGTAATGCCATTAGGCTCTGACTCAGAGAAAGATGTTGCAGTGGTGTACTGTGGCTATAGTCTTAGTGACCTCTACAACACAGAAGCTGTTCCATGTAGAGGAAGGGAAAGTATCAATGAAATTTTCATGCAGGATGTGTCCTGGAGGCATAAAGCACACCACAGCCACTTGACAAGTTTTATGACCTTTTCACAACTTATATGGGGGGAAAAAACACTTTAGAAGGTGAGGAAATCCTACTTGTAATTGCTTCCTGTCAAAACAGAATAAGACTCATTTCTTAACTCATGGTAAAAAAAAAACCCAACATTTCCTAGCTCATGGTGAAAAAATACTCCAAAAGCCAACAACCCCCCCACACACTTCCTTGCTCATAGTTAAATGAAACAAAACAGGAAAAGAAACACTTCCTTGCTGATGATTTAAAGTCATACTACTTCTTTGCTCATGGCAAAAAGCCTCTGCAGACCCCCTGAGCACCAGCAGGAGCAGGGAGGTCATTCTCCCCCTGTACTCAGCACTAGTTAGGCCACACCGTGAGTCCTGTGTCCGGTTCTGGGCCCCTCAGTTCAGGAAAGATGTTGAGTTGCTGGAACATGTCCAGAGAAGGGCAACAAAGCTGGGGAGGGGTTTGGAGCACTAGCCCTATGAGGAAAGGCTGAGGGAGCTGGGGTTGCTTAGCCTGGGGAACAGGAGGCTCAGGAGAGACCTTATTGCTCTCTACAACTCCCTGAAGGGAGGTTGTAGCCAGGTGGGGATTGGTCTCTTCTCCCAGGCAACCAGCACCAGAACAAGAGGACACAGACTCAAGCGGCACCAGGGGAGGTTTAGACTGGATGCTAGGAAGAAGTTCTTCATAGAGAGAGTGATTGGACATTGGAATGTGCTGCCCAGGGAGGTGGTGGAGTCACCCTCACTGGAGGTGTTTAGGAGGAGACTTGATGGGGTACTTGGTGCCATGGTTTAGTTGCTTAGGTGGTATTGGGTGATGGTTGGACACAATGATCTTGAAGGTCTCTTCCCATTTGGTCTATTCTATCCTATCCTATCCTATCCTATCCTATCCTATCCTATCCTATCCTATCCTATCCTATCCTATCCTATCCTATCCTATTCTATTCTATTCTATTCTATTCTATTCTATTCTATTCTATTCTATTCACATCCATGAAAACTTCAAGAGGTTCTGCTGGAAAGCTACACAGTCAGACCAGGGAAGAAAACAGGTCCCACGTGACACTAGAAATTTGGTCAGGAGTTTGGATGTCTGCAGAGGATTTGAAATCATCTTACATATCCCTAACATTATTAGAAAAGCTACAGTTTCAGAGTTCTGGGAAATGGTTATCACACACATAGATAATGCTTTGGCATTTTCAGCTTCAATGCCAAGAACTCTGCTAAGCCTCCACCCTTGAGTGATGCCATCTGTGTAGAACCATTAAGCCCATCATTATCTCTAAGTCTGACATGCTGAACTCACACACTCAGCTAAATTCAGATTTAGAGTAGATAACCTTCTGCAGCTGGGAGCAGGTACGTAGAGTACAGCCACCGGTCCCAAATGCTCAGTAAGTAATAGCCACAATCATCATGTTTCTGCCAAGTCACCCAGTCAGATAGCAGGCATAATTCTGGGCTGATGGAAGATATATACCTGGCTTCATAGAATCAATAAGGTTGGAAAAGACCTCAAAGATCTTCAAGTTCTTGGTAATTCTATTCTATTCTATTCTATTCTATTCTATTCTATTCTATTCTATTCTATTCTATTCTATTCTATTCTATTCTATTCTATTCTATTCTTCCATTCCATTCCATTCCATTCCATTCCATTCCATTCCATTCCATTCCATTCTATTCTATTCTATTCTATTCTATTCTATTCTATTCTATTCTATTCTTTCTAGGACCATTTGCCAGTCAATGCTCATTTCATTTGATTTCATTTCACTCATTTGATCTCAGTATCCCTGGAACGAATCTGGGCTGTTAAGATATAAGCAAAGTAATAGGAGACATGCACACAGACATTTAACTGACAAATCATGTAGCCAAGTTCTAGTTCTGGAAACAAAAAACCAAACCAGAAATAGAACAGCACATAATTGCTACAGTGTGAAGAGACATAAATAAAAAGGGAGCAGAAGAGAATGAGCTAAATCATTTGTTACACTGTTGATTGCCCAGACTGACAGAGATTTCTTGGCATGTCAAACATCTCAAAAATAAAACATGAATTCTCACCTCCCTAACACAGAAGAATGGGCATCTGTCATGTTATGTTCATTCCATCTATATTAGAACCTCTCAAAGCTTTTCAGAGACTCCAACCATGCTGCCTGGTTTGATTTTGTAATGAACCCAGCACAAGGACATTATTTTGTTTAAAGGTCATGCCAAGCATTAGCTGAGTGCACTCCTAAAGCAAACTATTTCATAAATGCACATGGTTAGAATATTTCAGGAGGAGCCAGTGTTGCAAGGGTTTGAGTACACAGGCAATGATCTCATTCCTCAGATGTGTCTGTATTTATTGCCTAGGTAAAAGAGAATATGCAGTGTAAATGCTTACAGTTACATCAGCACAAGGGATCAGTCTATCAAAGAGAGAGAGAGAGATGAAAATAATGCTGTTCTATAATGGTCAAGATTTCCCCTGGGCAGCTATGCATATACTAGATATGGAGTGTGTGCAAACATGGGTATGGTTAAAGTGGGGTGCTTTAGGCTCTCACATTGGTTGTTCAAAGCTCCTGCCATCCAGGGGGACTTGGACAGGCTTGCAAAGCAGGTCTGAGCCAACCTCACAAAGTTCAGCAAGGTCAAGTGCAAGGTCCTGCACCCGGCTTGGGGCAATCCCAAGCACAAATATAGGCTGGGTGAGGAGTGGCTCGAAAGCAGTCTCAAGGAGAAGGACTTGGGGGTGTCAGCTGATGAAAAACTCAACATGATCAGGCAATATGCACTTGCAGAAGGCAACCTTGTGCTGGGCTGCATCAAAGGAATTGTGACCAGCAGGACGAGGAAGGTGATTCTCCCCCTTTACTCTTCTCTTGTGAGACCCCAGCTGGAGTACTGCATCCAGTTCTAGTGCCCATGGCATGAGAGAGACATCAAACTGCTGGACCATGTCCAGAGGAGGGCCATGAAGATGATCAGAGGGCTGGAGAACCTCCTCTGTGGGGACAGGCTGAGATGGAGCTGTTCAGATTGCAGAAAAGAACACTCCATGGAGAACTTACAGTAGCTTTCCGGTGCCTGAAGGGGGGCTATAAGAAACCCAGGAAGAGACTTTTTACAAGGGCTCATAGTGATAGAATGAGAGAGAATGGATTGAAGCTTGAGGAGGGCAGATTTAGGGTGGGTTTCAGGAAGAAATTCTTTACAGCGTGGGTGGTGAGACAATGGAACAGGTTGCCTAGGAACATGGTGGATGCCCCTTCCCTGGAGGTGTCCAAGCCCAGGTTGCATGAGGTCTTGAGCAACCTGATCTAGTGGAAGGTGTCCCTGCCCATGGTGGGGGGTTGGAACTAGATGATCTTCAAGGTCCCTTCCAACCCAACCTATTCTGTAAATCTATGAAAACACATTTTTGAATGTGTTATGGCTGCCTTTCTATCTGGCTAGTCTGATAGCTCTCTTCAGTGTGATACTGCAGAGCTAAGCGAATGCTGAAGACAGAATTTATTTGATTAGAAAGTAAAATACCATGTCATAAACATCCAACACTGGCAATACCTAATTACATTCTTTATTCAGTAATAACATTATTGTAAAGATTACATGACAATGCCTTTCTGTCCTTCATCTTCAATGCCTGGGTGTATTCCAGTATGGCCACCCCTAGCTGATCATAGAACCATAGAATTGTTAGGGTTGGAAGGGATCTCAAGGATCATCCAGTTCCAACCCCACTGCCATGGGCATGGACACCTCACACTACATCAGGTTGCTCACAGCCACATCCAGCCTGGCCTTTAAAACCTCCAGGGATGAGGCTTCCACCACCTCCCTGGGCAACCTGTGCCAGTGTCTCACCACCCTCATGGGGAAGAACTTCTTCCTAACATCCAGTCTGAATCTACCCATTTCTAGGCTTTTTTTTTTCATTCCCCCTAGTCCTGTCAGTCCCTGATGCCCTAAAATCTCCCTCCCCAGCTTTCTTGTAGCCCCCTTCAGATCCTGGAAGGCCACAATTAGGTATCCTCAGAGCCTCCTCTTCTCCACACTTAATAGCCCCAACTCCTTCAGTCTGTCTTCATAGGAGAGGTGGAGAGTTGGACTAGATGATAATCCAGAAGTCACTCCCACCCCCTACCATTCCATGATTCTAGGGTCTTTAAATTGCCTTGCTGCAGGGAGGACATAAAGAAAATGGATAACACAGTAGATCAGATCATTGCAGAAAGACACTGATTTATAGCATAACAATATTTGACACTGTGTTTATTAGTCAGAGGAGGTTTGTGGTTTGCTTTTACTGACTAGATAGTAACATGATAGGTTTGAAACTACTGGAACAAATCTGGGTAGTATCCTTGCTCTCCCACTGTTAATAGCAGAAAGGGCTGCTGAGTTCAGCACATCCTAGATTTCTTTCTGGGCTTTCTTTTTTTACTGAAGGATGTAGGAGAGGTTAAAATAAAGTTTTCATAAAAACAGTATCAAAAGGAAACTTCTCCAGGCACTTGGGAAAAGTGATTCATGATCAAAGTATAAACTGGGCAGCTTCATGCATGCATTAAAGCCTCTAAGGTTCAACAGGCAGCCAGAATGCTGACTTCTAACTTGGAACAAACTGTCTCTGTGACCTTGTAGTGAAAATTTCCATACTTTCAAAGGCCAAAGATAAAAAAAAAAAAAAAAACCAACACCATGCAGTTTATTTTCACTTTTCCTTGAGGTTTGGACTGGATTATCTTTGAGGTCTCTTCCAACCAGATATGTTCTGTGATTCTGTGCTTTAAATCTAATCCATCTGATGTCTTCATTGCAAAGTTCTCCTTCTACATGTGGACTAACAGCCTCCTGGAATCACTTGCTGAAGTATGCAGTAAAATCCATGAGCATCCTGATTGTTCACACATTTCAAACCTTACCTGTTACCTGAAAGGAGGTTGTAGACAGGTGGGGGTCAGTCTCTTCTCCCAGGCAAGCAGCACCAGAACAAGAGGACACAGTCTCAAGCTGCACAAGGGGAAGTTTAGGCTCAAGGTGAGGAAAAAGTTCTTCCCAGAAAGAGTAATTGGTCATTGGAATGTGCTGCCCAGGGAGGTGGTGGAGTCACCATCCTTGAAGGTGTTCAAAAAATGGTTGGATGTGGCACTTGGAGCCATGGTTTAGTTGTCATGAGGTGTTAGGTGTGAGGTGATAGGTTGGACTTGATGACCTCTGAGGTCTTTTCCAACCTTGTTGATCCTGTGATTCTATGATATTTGGTTATTACTCAAACAGCCTAAGAGCTGAGACTCTTAACCAATGACTGGGAGAAGCCCCCACTCCAGCATGAAACATCAGACACTTGGCCAGGAGTCTGCAGACACCATGAGCTTCCTGATGTCCTAGAGAGGTATGCCTTGGTAGCTTCCTCCGATTCGTACAATGTTCTCTTACTCTCATCTGACCAACTCAAAACTTGATTTCCTAACTCCAGTCCTCAGTGTTGCAATTGGCAAAGAACTGTCTCCAGAACTGGCACTGAAAAGCACAAGAAGTTTTTTGAGTGTTTGTCTATCAGTTGAATCTTTCTTAGCCTATTAACAGCCCTCCTGATACTGGGAAATACACTGGGAAGAGCTATTGCAGAAGGGAACCCTGTTCTCCCTCTCTCCTTGCAGTCCTGGGGCAGCAAATGCTGTAACCTTCAGAGATTTGGCTGTCAAGTGCTGACTGTGCTGAGAATCTGCAAGCTCAGATGTTCAGAGTCATGACTTGCCCAGTTTCAGGTGACTTTATTTTCAATATCTTCTGAGCAATGTCATAGAGGAATCTCTGATGACCAGACAGATCACCTGCATCTCTGCAAAGGGCAAAGGCTCTGTAGCTCCTCAACTAAATGATCAGTTAATATTTAAGCAGTAGGACTCCCCAAATTCTGATATTCAAGTGCAGTAAAATCAGGCTGAGAGTTCTGTTTCCAAACTCAAATCTGCTACACTGCAGGACAGCAGACAGCACTCACTGCACTGCCCTGCTACTACAGAGTGACACCTGCTCACTCTCTTCAAAACACAGAGCTGACTCTTGCACTAGATCCACTTTGTTTGCCAGAATCTGTTCTGCCTTGGGTAAGTTTCAGATTGGTGATGGACATTTTTGGTTTGTCATTTCCTTGCAAGCCAGGATCTTAACTGATATTTCAGCCTAAATCATTCCTGCCACCATAGCTCTTGGTGTTGTATCTACATCAATAGATATTTAATTCTAAGTGCTTTTTGTAACTGAACTGCCTGAAGCCCTATGATGACAGGCTGAGTGAGCTGGGATTGTTTAGCCTGGAGGAGGCTCAGGGGAGACCTTATTGCTCTCTACAACTACCTGAAGGGTGGTCGTAGCCAGGAGGGGGTTGGCCTCTTCTCCCAAGCTACCAGCACCAGAACAAGAGGACACAGTCTCAAGCTGCCCCAGGAGAAGTTTAGACTCGAGGTGAGGAGAAAGTTCTTCAGAGAGAAAGTTGTTAGCCATTGGAATGTGCTGCCCAGGGAGGTGGTAGAGTCACCCTCCCTGGAGGTGTTCATGAGGGGATTGGACGTGGCACTTAGTGCCGTGGTGTAGTAGTCATGAGGAGTTGGGTGACAGGTTGGACTTGATGATCTTTGAGGTTTTTTCCAACCTTGAAAAAAGAAAACAAAAGAAAAGAAACCAAAACACTAAAAGCATTTATTATGACAGAGCTTCTCCTGTCCCCTCCTCCTTGCTCTCCCAGAAGTATGTACCTAAAGTGATATGAGCATTTTAATAACGTTGTTGGGAATTTACCTGCAGTTGTTTGAAGTAAAACTTCAAGGACTTTGTTCACCATCCAGTTATTCCATGTTTACAGCATCCTCACATCTTTAAAGTATTGAGGCCAGCATGAAATGCAGGAAAGCAGCAGTGACTTATACTACTGGTATCAATGTAAAGCCATGTAACTTAAATATGCAGCAGTTTCTTAAAGGGAAAGTGACTAGCCGGATTGAATGAAAACCTGTGCAGGCCACTTTCACTTCCCTTTTAGCATTTTCTTGCCTGATCATCCCTCACAGAAGAAACCAATCTAATACAAACATCTGCACTGTGTTTCTAGTCTGTGGCTTTAATCTAATATTTGCATAAGCATGTGATTAGCCACAAAGAGGCCATCTGGCTGGACACGCTCTTCCCCATCCATTTGCTTCATGTGCCAACATTTGCTCCTGTGCCACGTTCCCCGTGTGGTAAATCTGCTTGCCACAGCCCTAGACTGAAGCTACCAGCAGAAGTGTTTCAGTTTCTGTCTGCTGAGCAAAGGGTGCTTGTGGGCTGGTCACAGCTACACAAACATCACGGGACGCCTGCAGAATGCTGTGATAGCCTTGGACCTACCAGGAGCCCTAAGAAGCCTGGCAAGAGTCCAAACCTTCGCCTTGTTTTCCGCAGAGGTTTTATTTCAGGCTCCTCGTATTTTCTACAGCTGTGAGTGACTATCAAGAGTCACACACAGACCTGGGCTTTCAAGTTCTCCTTGAGCTGTCTGCTTCTGTATGACTGCTCTTCCTCTTTATCTTGCTGCAGCACACAAGGTCCTGTGGGTACAGCCAATCCCCTAAGAAACTCTCCCTACTGGGGACTATGAGGAGAGGCTGAGAGCCCTGGGGCTTTTTAGTATGGAGAAGAGAAGACTGAGAGGGGATTTAATCAATGTTAATAAATATCTGAGGGCTGGGGGTCAGGAAGGAAGTGACACCCTCTGCTGACCTGTGCCCTGTGATAGGAACAGGGGCAATGAATGGAAACTACAGCACAGTAAGTTCCAGCTCAACATGAGGAGGAACTTCTTCACTCTGAGGGTCACAGAGCACTGGAACAGGCTCCCCAGAGGGGTTGTGGAGTCTCCTTCTCTGGAGACTTTCAAGACCCATCTGGATGCATTCCTGTGCAACCTGTGCTAGATTCTCTGGTCCTGCTCTGGCAGGGGGTTGGACTTGATGTTCTTCAGAGGTCCCTTCCAATCCCTTACACCCTCTGATCGTGTGACTCTATCCACTACTTAAGACCATGGAAGCTCAAGGTGACGGTCATTGCAGCCCAGCCTTGCATGGCATTTAATAGCTTCTGTAAAGGCTAGGCTCTGTTTTGAGCACTATAACTGAGCTCAGGACTCCACCATAGTGGGGCTGGCACTACTCAAATAAATATCAAGAGAGACACTTTTCTGCAAACCGCTCAAATGGCGAAGAAATGTTATTAAAGCAGCCAGGAAGTGCTTATCTAAGGTCACACAACAGGTCCTTTGGCACAGTCAGGAAGAGAACATAGGTATCTCACTTACATTCCTGTAAAGAGAACACTACAAATTAATATGCAATCCCCAAAACCATGCACCTCTTGCTATGCCATAAAGTAACCCTAAAAACCTGTTGAAAAGATCAAAGAAAGCTTCCAAAGTAGAGAGTTTGGAAGACATGTGTAACAATTGCTTCCTGTAGAAGCAAGCCCTCAAGATGTTATGGTGGGTTGAAAATTCCCCCCAACATTAAATTGCCAGACCAGCTCAGGCTGGAAGCAAATGAAGCTGTATTTACAAACAAAACTACAATCTGCAATGAAATGCAATGAATATGTACAAAATAGCCAATGTTTACATATATTTACAGGTATTGGCAATTTATAAACAGCACAAGAACCCCCATGGCCAAAAAACAGGGGAGCTGCTGATAGCTTCCCACTCCCTGTCCCCCTCTTTACCTCCCTGGACACAAAGGGACAAGAGAAAGAGCAGAGAATTGTTTGTTAGACTTAGCCAAAACAAAGCAAAATGCAGCCAAGGTCAACAAAGAGCCAGCAGAAGCAAGTTAGTGTCTCCCAGAGGGAGGAAGCCAAAAAGAGAGAAAGAGCCTACACAACCAGCTTATGCTTGTAATCTATCCAGTGGGTTGTACAGAACTTACCATTCTTTTCCTTTTTACATCCAATAGTAATTTATTTACATTCTACCACTTTCTGTTCAAGATCTGTGGAAATTTTTGAAGGTACAGCCTAAAACTACTGCAGATGTCTTCTTAAACAACCTGACTACATCTATCCCACCATTCTTATGTGCAAATCAAGCTCTGGGAAAGCCTATTTTGGGGGAAAAAAATAAACTTCCCTTCTCTCCACATGTGAAAAAACCAGAAGCTATGACACCCATGATGTCCATCTTCTTCACAGAAAAGGATAATGAGGTGGCTTTGAAGAAGTATCACAGAATCTGCTAGGCTGGAAAAGACCTCAGAGGTCATCAAGTCCAACCTATCACCTAACACCTAACACCTCATGACAACTAAACCATGGCTTCAAGTGCCACATCCAACCCTTTTTTGAACACCTTCAAGGATGGTGACACCACCACCTCCCTGGGCAGCACATTCCAATGGCCAATCTCTTTCTGGGAAGAACTTTCTCCTCACCTCAAGCCTAAACTTCCCCTTGTGCAGCTTGACACTGTGTCCTCTTGTTCTGGTGCTGGTTGCCTGGGAGAAGAGACCAACCCCCACCTGTCTACAACCTCCCTTCAGGTAGTTGTAGAAAGCAATAAGGTCTGCCCTGAGCCTCCTCTTCTCCAGGCTAAGCAACCCCAGCTCCCTCAGCCTCTCCTCACAGAGCTTGTGCTCGAGACCTCTCACCAGCCTCACTTCCATTGCCCTGAAGGAATGATGCTGATGGCACATTTGATAGCATCTGTACTGTCTCTCCAAGGTCAAGCTACAAAACAGACCAAGAATTGACCATAACTGCATTGCACCACTGTGGTCATCCGTAGGTTGGCTGCTTCCAAACACCACAGCTCCTTTCAGCAGGTGAGATCTTGTCTTTTCAGGAACTAGTGTGCCTGATGTGGGCTGTTTGAGGCTTCCATGAGGTGCTGCAGGATGCACACGAGAGAACTTGGCCTTGCAGATTTCTATTGCAAGCGACTGTGAGTTTCAGTCCACGCTATGGAATCGTTTCCTTAAGTCTTTTTCCTCCAGTTCTCAGAATGTCAGACTAACAGAGTACAACCAAAATTGTGAGCAAATTTAGGCTCAGGTGTAGAGCTGGGTCTACAAAAACTAATAATAATAATAAAAAAAGATGTATAGATGTAGCCTCTATTTGTTACACTCTGAGATCTGCTTTGTTTCTGTTTGGGTTATTTTGCTTTCCTATGCTTTGTACACTCAGGCCCTGCTACAGCAGCTGAGTAAGAAATTAACAGCAACAACTTCTTGGGTTTCTACAAATCAGAGGTTGAATTATCTGGTGTGTTTTGTGGTATGCTCTGAACATCTAAATATCCACTTCAGACATTTCTGTTATTAACAAGTCTTGCTCCAGGCAAGGAGAAGTTTTGTCTTTCATAATCATGAAGGGTACACATGACATAAATTTACACTGGCTTGTACAGATTAAACACATTCTATAATGAACACTTCACAGCCTGTCTCCACAGGTGATCTATTTTTAAGCCAGAGGGATGGTGTAGAGAACAGTTAAGGGCAAAGCATCATTACAAAACCCAACAGCGAGTAGAAGACACATAATTCTTTACATCTTAGAGTGATATTGATGAGTACATGTGAACACTGGATAGACTTTGATGGGCATAGGCTAGTTGATGTCACATCATGGCAAACCAAAGATTTGTTGCTTTCTGTTAAACCACACAGAGAACCATCAGGAATTTCACTGGGAGTACTTTAAACATCAGCAGAGTCAAATAAATAAGCTTGCTTCACAGATATATTTGGCTAAGAAGCTTAAACAGACCTAGCATGAGCAATTCAAAATTTAGACTCTAACAATGAGTTAACAGATCATTTCATAAATAAAACATCTTGTCACCACTATAATGGCTGCAGGTAGCATTTCAAAGCACTTCACCTGATCTGCTTACAGGATAGATAGCAGAAGCTTACGCTTAGACACAGGGATAAGGGATTTAAAGATCTCTGCACAAAGCCTCTGAAGTGTTATCCTTTCAGAGGGTCAAAGAAGGTAAAGAAAGCAGGAATGTGCCTTTCTCCTTTGAGCACAGCACTGCTGTAGTCTACAGCAATACCATACAAAGTCTGCTAGCTGATAGACAAACTATTGACTCATCTGAGCTCAAATGGTTGCTTCCCTGTACCTCTTTTAATTGTAGATGTAGCTATTTCGAACATTTCATTAGAAACTTCCCATGCTATTGGGAGCATTTCATATATCAGACTACAAAGGCAGTGGTTAAAATATTATGGGAACTTTAATTGCATGGTCTCCCCTTGCTGCAACATCTTATGAAGCAGAAAAAGGCAGCTGTTAACTGCAAGGGGTTTTATCTCTCTGAGATAACTTGCTTTTCTCTGCCATGTTTCTGCATGTGTTAAAAAACCCCACGAGGTTTCTGTCCTCTTTTGTGCCAAAAGGTAGTGTTTGCCAATAAATCAGTGCTAATAAATCGCTATCCACACATTTCAAACTCCACAGTGAAATCAGAGGAAGCTCAGTCTGGAGTGTCACCCAATCTCTACAGCACAGCATAGGTGCCCTGTTCCATTTACACCTTGCTGCAAAGCTGATTGGCTCGCTTCTGTCCTGCAGCCCTGTTGTGCAAACTCCAAACAAGTGACAATCCAGAAACAAATACTGAACTCCTTCAAGCACAGGGTGTAAGCTGAGTATACTCAAGCTTAAAATGCTGCAGATGCCCCTTCTGACCTGTTTGCATCAAAACAAGAATGGTGGTGCGTGGAGCTGGAAACTGCTTGAGTGACACAGGCTATGTTTGCCATGGAAGTGATGCAATGCAGCTTAGGTACTTGTTTTCCCAAGGAAATAGTAAATACAAGGGCCACTTGGTTCTGCTGGCTGATTCTGTGATGGGAAGGAAGAAAGGACAGAGGCTAATGGGCTGCTTCTCCCAAAGTAATAACTGCAAGTGGATGAGGGCTGCTACAAAACATTGCAGTTGAGTTTCCTACATCTGGATGACATCTGGATGAAATGTCTATTGTGTGACTAAATGGTTAAATGTATTCAGCTTTGCAGTACAAAAACTGGGGGGGGGGGGGAATGGATAATTTCTTAAGTGATGGCAAGATTTAACAGAACCTTGTTCCTTTTTCTTTTCAAATGTTATTCATGCTAAACATTGACAAAGGGCTTCTTCTTAATAAACAGATGCTAAGTGTTCACAATTAACTCAGAGGAACGTATACCAAGAATAAAGCAACTGATTTTGCTGCTCTGCTATTTTGTGGATCGTGGCCTTGTTTGTAAAGTAAAATAAAATAAGCACTTGGCAGCATTGTAGCATTCTCTTCTGCACACAAAGGGGTAAATTTTGGCCATAACAACCCCATGCAGTGCTACAGGCTGGGGTCAGAGTGGCTGGAGAGCAGCCTGGCAGAAAGGGACCTGGGAGGACTGGTTGATAGTAGGCTGAACATGAGCCAGCAGTGTGGCCAGGTGGCAAAGAAGGCAAATGGCATCCCGGCCTGGATCAGGAACAGTATGGCCAGCAGGAGCACGGAGGTCATTCTGCCCCTGTACTCAGCACTGGTTAGGCCACACCTTGAGTCCTGTGTCCAGTTCTGGGCCCCTCAGTTTAGGAAAGATGTTGACTTGCTGGAACATGTCCAAAGAAGGGCAACAAAGCTGGGGAGGGGTTTGGAGCACAGCCCTGTGGGGAGAGGCTGAGGGAGCTGGGGTTGCTTAGCCTGGAGAAAAGGAGGCTCAGGGAAGACCTTACTGCTATCTACAACTACCTGAAGGGAGGTTGTAGCCAGGTGGGGGCTGGTCTCTTCTCCCAGGCAATCAGCACCAGAACAAGAGGACACAGTCTCAAAGCTGTGCCAGAAGAGGTTTAGGCTGGATGTTAGGAAGAAATTCTTCACAGAGAGATTGGCCATGGGAATGTGCTGCCCAGGGAGGTGGTGGAGTCACCATCACTGGAGGTCTTTAGGTGGAGACTGGATGGGGTGCTTGGTGCCATGGTTTAGTTGATTAGATAGTGTTGGATCATAGGTTGGACACAATGATCTCAAAGGTCTCTTCCAACCTGGTTTGGTCTATTCTATTCTATTCTATTCTATTCTATTCTATTCTATTCTATTCTATTCTATTCAATTCTAGTTCTAAATTTCCAGTTGCTCAAAGGTATCAATAATGAGCACCACTTGCCAGGGACCTTAAAGCCAGCAAGAGGTTTAGCCATAAAATGGGATTTAAAAGTGGATTTTAAATGGCAGTCTTATTTGTCACCAGCACTGCAGTGATCTTGGGGGAAATACACACTGACTGGCATGTGTACGAATTCATAGCAAGTTTCACAGCCTTTTAACAACCGTGCAGCTGCTAGAAACTGCAAAAAAGACCCCCACTCCACCCCACCTTTTCCACCAAAGGGCCCTATTTACGCAGGGAGGGCTATATATAGATGTTGAGCTCCCTAAATGACTCCTTCAGTCAGGCTTCAGTGGAACCTCAATAGAAAACGAAAAGCTGCTTCTCACAGAAAGTAATTTGCATTGGCTAAGCCTCTGCCCACAGCTGACTGACCTACGCTTAGTACTTCTTAAAAGTAGATGAGCAGTGCATGCTCTTGCTGGGCATTTTAATTTTCCAGTAAGAAAGCATGAAGAGAGATCTTCCTACAATCTTTGTTTCTGGTTCAGCAAAACAACCCCACAAACCCAGAAACAAAAACCCACACAGACTGCTGCATAGGAAGATACAGAAGAAGAGCATCCTCTTTTGAAGAGGAGTCTCCAGCAGGTTTCCTGGCCCATGGCTGCAGGGAGGGAAAAAAAGAGCTGCATTTATTTCCCAGTGCAGTCTTCAGTTAAGCAAATATTCCTCTCTCCTGCTACCTGAGCTCAGCATTTAAGAAAAAGAAGCTCTCCATTCACTTTTCTCCAGGAATGAAGTGCCACAGATTACATGTATGCAATTTTAGCAAGCAAAAAGAGTGAACATAATTTTCACAAAAGAGTGACATCATTTTCTCAGCATATATCCTTTGTAAAGAAATCAACAGCAGCCCCACGTGAGTAATCTGTTACGTGCTTTCTGGAGGGCACAATGGTGGCCTTTAGCCTCAAATCCTCTCACGATTCATGGAACAACAGAAGCTTTATTTTATTTCATAACTTCCACTGTCCTCAAGTCAGTCACTATGCTTTGTGCCCGACTGAAACGAATGCAAAACACAGCGATGGCAAGCAGACCTACCCCCAGATCTTATCATCACCTTTCCTATTTTCTTCTCCATCCTGGTTTTGGGGTTGGTTTTGTTTGGTTTTGTTTCGATTTTTTTTAACAAGACACAGGAATAAGATACCAGAGACACAGTGCTCAGCCTGTTGCAGTTACCCAAGTGTCACCTCTAACAGTCTAGAAGTGAAATTGCCACTGCTGCTTCAGCCTGAGGCATGTGCAGCTGGGACCTCCTTTCCACCAGCCCACACACCGGGAGAGCTTGGATTCGCACTGACTCAGGGCTGTCAAACTGCGGCACTCTATGACTTACAGATTAAAAATAAAAAGCTGGGCGAGAGCATGAAAGCTGCTTGTCAAACAGGGAGCAGCACCAAACCTCTCCCCCCACCCCAGGAGGGCTTTAGAGCAGCGCTTCAAATTCCCCCTCCGGCTGAACGCCCACCGCGCCCTTCGCTTCATTTACACCTCGCTTAGCCCCCCCCGGAGACCCAAGGGCGGAAGGAGGCCACTCTGCAGACAAACAAGGCTGGGCAGCTCGGCAGCCTGCCCGCTCGGCCTGCTGCCCTCTGTCCCCCCCGCATCTCCTCTACCCTGGTCGCCAAGCTGCACCGGCCGCACCGCCCTCAGCAGCCCGCTTCGCCCCGCCCGCTCCCCACCGCTTCCCGTCCCGCCGAGGCTGAGCTCCGCCGTTTTCCCGGCTGCTGGGGCCGGAGACGTGCTCCGGCCTTAGCCGGGGCTCCCCCACCCGCCACTAACGCCGGGCAGCGGCCCAGGGCTCGGCGCGTTCCATTCCCATCGCGTCACGGGGTGCGGGTGGGGGGGCGCATCGGAAACCCCTCTCGCTCCTTCCAGAAGCGGGACATAAACCGCTCGTAGCCCCGGGTGCCCGATTAGGCGCAGGGGCTCCACGAGCCTACACCCGGGGGAGGCGGGAGATGGCGGCGGGACGCCGCGGGGCGGGGAGGAGGGGTGGAGGGCGGAGTTGGTAGGTTCCGGAGGGGGCAGGCGATCGCCGAGCGCTGCAGCTGTCAGTTAGCCGCGGCGGGGCAAGCGGAGGCAGTCCGCTTCCTCGGGCTGCCGGGACCCACCGGCCCCGGGACTCCTCGCCCCGGGCCTCCCCGCGGCTCAGGGCGCGCTCCGGCGTGCGGCAGGTGCAGGGCGGAGGCGGCCCCGCCACCACCCCTCCGCCCGGCGGCGATGCCGGCAGTGCAGAAAACGGTGTCCGAGATCCGCTCCCGCGCAGAGGGTGAGTGCCGCCCGGCGCCCTCCTTCACCGCTCGTAGGGTGGGACGGGGAAGCTCGTCCGGCGTTCCGCGACCCTCAGGCGGGGAGCAGCGGCGGGGCTGCCGCGCCTGGCCGGGAGGGGGCGGCAGGGAGATGTGGCGGCGGGAGCCTGTGTCGCGGCGATGGCAGCTGCAGCGCCGGCCGCTCCTTACCGTGGCCTCCGGTCACGCCGCGTGCCCCCGGCGGGGCTACGGCGGCGGGTGCTGGCTGCGGCCGGGCATCGGCTCCAGCGCTGGGGTGTGAGCCTGGCTGCTGCCGTCGGCGGTGTTCTCGGTGCGGCCTCGTCCTGATGGCTGCCCATTGTCTGCCGGGGCCGGTGAGCCCCGGGGGAAGCTGCCTGACCGCGGTTCAGGGCCAGCGGTTGTTGTCTGTTCCCCGCTGTGTCTGGCTCCACGGCTCGCCGGCCCCGGGCGGGAGAGGCAGCGGTGGTTCATGGCCTGGGATATTCGTCCTAGGAATAAGCCGGGATAGCTCTCCTGTGTGTGATATGTCAGCGTACAGCGATCATCAGCAATAAACGCTCCCGGTCCAGGGGATGCACCCGAAACCGTCAGACCCTGCGGATGTTTTATGCCCAACTAAGGGTTAGGATTGCCTAAGTGTCAAGAACCTTGTGAAAAAAGCATCACTGCTGCGAAGTGATCTTAATATGCATTGCATGCAGAAGTAGAACTTGGAAGTCGCTGGTGCCGAAGCAGCAATCTGTTGGGACAGCTTGTGAGCCTGAGTTGCTGTAGGTGAGGCGACAGCAGTGTCACTAATGACGCACGCTTCCTGAGGCAGGTATTCGTCCCTTTGTCTGAAAGTTTTTGCATCAGGTTGGTTGTTCCCGTGGCTTTGTTTGGAGGTAGAAACTTTCTCCCTGTATCGTTCTTTCTTTCTTTTTTTCAAGCAAATGGTGTTTTTTTTAACATTTTTGTGTGTGTGTATGCTAGGAAGGGTATGAAGGAAGAACCAGTTGGGAGCAGGCTGTTACCTTGATGTTCTTTTCTGTTTCTCCTATGTTACATGCCTTCCTCCCCCAAAAGTAGGTTTGTGGGAGGAAATACTAACTGGCCAAGAAATAGAAGAATGTGTCTTTCTAAGAAGAAAGGAAGAAGGGACACTCTCAAAATGTGTTTGCAACCAGGGAAGCTGTGCTGTTATACCCACAGTGATTCAGAGATGTGTGTAATGGGACTAGCTAAACATCCAAAATTTCAGTACTTAATTTCAGTTCTCTTCCAGTTACTCTTCTTCCAGGTCAGAAATAAATTGGAAAAAAATTGATGCTCTCTTGAAAATGATCTAATTACTGGACTCTTAACAGTTATTAAGTGGACAAATGTGATGTTCCCTGAAGGTAAATGTCTATCAAAGACGTGCAGATGCAGCAACAGGGTAAAAACCCCAGCGTTCTGGTTGAGTAGTGTTCAAGGCTGGATGACTGTAAAACAGTTGAACTCAGGGTTTAAGGGGCTTCTCAAAGATGCCTACTTTAGGACTGAAAAATAAATAATGAAACTTCTTTTAAGAAACTTAACTTTTAGCAAATGATGTGACACTTTGTCATCATAACAGTGGAGTTACTGACTCATACTTTATGTAGTATTACCCAAAGCAATGACTTAAAAACTGGTACTGTTTCCTTAATGTGACACTTGTTAATTTTATATATATTCAGTTCACTTTATTTGCACTTGGCTCATTCACAGTGAAACTAATGTCAGTGAATCTCTTGCTTCCCTTTTGCTGAGATAAATGGCTTCCAAGTCTAATTAGTCCACACTGGATTGTGTGGCTGGCATTTCTGAACGGTTCTTTGTAAGTAAATATTACTATTTGCTGGGAAAAAAAGAGAAGTCCAGAGTTCTGCAGTGTGGGTTTCATCCCTAGCATTTGTGCTGGAAACTGTAAAACCCTAGGTCTGGCCATCACAGGAATCTCTTAGATAAGCCCTGTGCAAAGTGATGATAAGGCTGCCTTCTGAGGCCTCCACCAAAGGTAGCTACAGTGCAGAGCTGTTAATGAAGCGCTTCCTCTATGTTCTTTGGAGGCCATTGGTGACACTGTATTCACAAACAGCAGCCTCCATAAGTGGACCATTTCTTAGAGCAGCCTAAGACTTGTGGAGTTCTGACAGACAAGCTTAGTATTACTTTCCTTATTCTAGAATTTCTATATTATATCTTGGGGATCCAAACCTTATTTTTCTCTCCTGTCACTGCAGCAACTAATTTCTGCTTCAGAGACCTTTTCCACGGATCATGAGCTACCTTATCAGGCTGGACTGTCTTGACATCATCTCTGAAGTGAGCCCTCTGACATGAAGAGATAGTAATACTGTTATTAGAGAAAATCAACTGTTGTGCTCAGATGAAATGGACTAAGAACTGCCAGAACGATGTGCACATTTATCATCCCCGAGAACTGGCTGACAGTTGCACAGAGAAATTGACACTGCTGTCTGTAAATCCTTGCAGAATAAAACTTGTAGCTGTTTTTTCATGTCTATGAGGCAATGTGTTACTTGTGTAGAGAAAAGAATTAGGTTAAAAGCAGCTACTACTTTTGTGGCACTCTTCCAAGCCTCCACAGGTTCTTGTGCACTTCATGGCTGATTAAAGAAAACCAGGCACACTTAGAACCCTTTTTAAATAGATATATTTTTTTGCCTGTTATCCTTGTTGCAAAGAGCACCTGCAGTTCACCATGAGCCTAGGAAATGCTGCAGTTCTAAAGTGATACATCTGCCAGTGAAGTCTTGTTCAAAGCATGGAGATCTGCCCCTCCTAAACTATTTTAGAAATCACTACGTGTGTTTTCACCACCAGTAACCTTAATGCAGAATCATACCTGGGCTTTTAGTGCTGTGGAAAGAATAGAAATAGAAATAGAAATAGAAATAGAAATAGAAATAGAAATAGAAATAGAAATAGAAATAGAAATAGAAATAGAAATAGACCAGGTTGGAAAAGACCTTTGAGATCATCAAGTCCAACCTATCACCCAACACCATCTAATCAACTAAACCATGGCACTAAGTGCTCCATCCAATCTCTTCCTAAACACCTCCAGTGATGGTGACTCCACCACCTCCCTGGGCAGCACATTCCAATGGCCAATCTCTCTTTCTATGAAGAACTTCTTCCTAACATCCAGCCTAAACCTCCCCTGGCACAGCTTGAGACTGTGTCCTCTTGTTCTGTTGGTGGTTGCCTGGGAGAGGAGACCAACCCCCACCTGGCTACAACCTCCATTCAGGTAGTTGTAGACAGCAATAAGGTCTGCCCTGAGCCTCCTCTTCTCCAGGCTAAGCAACCCCAGCTCCCTCAGCCTCTCCTCATAGGGCTTGTGCTCCAAACCCTTCATCTGCCCCTCCTAAACTACTTCAGAAATCACTACATGTGTTTTCACCACCAATAACCTTAATGCAGAATTGTACCTGGGCTTTTAGTGCTGTGGAAATATCATCGGTGTCGTGTATTCTGCAGTTGCAAAGCACATGGGGATTCTCTGAGTAGTGTAGCCTACATCTAGCTTTATTAAATACAGTGATGAACTAGGGTTATTTTAGCTATATACAGCTGCACAGTTTATATATGCAGCTATTAAATAAGATGAGATGGAATCATTGAAAGCATTTTATTTCTTTGGAGAATGGAATTGCTTTGGCAGTTCTTATTAGGGTTCTCTGAAGATTGAAGCGTTATTTCTTTTCCTCCATGTGTTGGTAGAGTTCAGTGCACTATATTAGGTCATCTGGAAAGGGTAGAGTATCTTAAGGGGGCCTACAAGAAAGTTGGGGAGGGGCTTTTTAGGGTGTCAGGGTGTGATAGGACTAGGGGGAATGGAAAAAAAATAGAAATGGGTAGATTCAGGTTGGATGTTAGGAAGTTATTCCCCATGAGGGTGGTGAGACACTGGAACAGGTTGCCCAGGGAGGTGGTGGAAGCCTCATCCCTGGAGGTTTTTAAGGCCAGGCTGGATGTGGCTCTGAGCAACCTCAGAGGTGTGAGGTGTCCCTGCCCATGGCAGGGGGTTGGAACTGGATGATCCTAGGGTGTCCCTTCCAACCCTAACAATTCTGTGATTCAAGGTGCTGTGGTGCTATCTACCAACAACAGTAGGTAATAACTAGTTCTTCATTTTAGTGAAGCTAAATGCCTGTATGAAAAGTAAATGAAGCTGAACTTGTGCAAGATGAGATGCCTTTCACAGGAAGAGGGAAAAAGTTTTGAAATTCTCTGGTAGTCATCAGATTGTCTTCAGCAGACCACCTGGTTTTGTGAGGCCTCATACATACTTAGGTGTCTCTACTTGTGGATGATAGAACCACTTAGCATTTTACCAGATGTAGTGCTCTTTATAGTCACTTGTATTTAGGAGTGGTTTTTGTGTGCCAAGTCTGTTTTGCAGAGTACTGTTGACATCCCAGTGCTTCATGGCAAAGGCTTGGCCATCTCAGAGGTTCCAGCAGGTTCAATCAGATCAATGCAGTTCCCTTCTGTGCTCTGACTCCTGAGAAGGACAGGCTGAAGGTTCCCATTCCTGTTTTGTCATCAGAGGTGGCATTGCAACAAATTACTCTGAAGGCACTGTCTTCTTCAAGATGGACTCTTTGAACTGGGCTGCTTTTGAATGATGTGCTAGGAGAATAAAAAAGAACTCTTGGTAATTAAGGGAAGGGCATTAAAATACTTCTGATCATTTGAATGAGAGCTTTCCCTCTGTCCCTTTCTATATTGCAGGCTATCTGTATTTCATAGATTCATAGAATGGTTCAGCTTGGGAGAGACTTTGAAGATCATTTAGTTCCAACCCCCTTGCTGTGCCAGGGACATGTCCTAATAGACCAGGTTGCTCAAGGCCTTGAATGCCTCCAGGGAGGGAGCAGCCACAACTTCCTTGTGCAACCTGTTCCAGTGTCTTACTACCCTCACTCTAAAGAATTTCTTCCTAATATCCAGACTAAATCCACCCTCCTCAAGCTTCAATACATCCCCTCCTGTCATATCAAAACAAACACTTGTAAAAAGTCCCTTCCCAGCTTTCTTGTAGGCCCCCTTCAGTTACTGGAAGGCCACTATAAGGTCTCCCTGGAACCTTCTCTTTTTCAGGCTGAAGAGACCCAATTTTGATGTTCTCCTGCCCTTTGATTATCTTCATGGCCCTCCTCTGGACATCAAACCAGCAGTTTGATGTGTCTCTTGTGCTGTGGGCACCAGAACTGGATGCAGTACTCCAGGTGGGGTCTCATGAGAGAAGAATAAAGCAGGAGAATCACCTTCCTTGTCCTGCTGGTCACACTTCCTTTGATGCAGCCCAGTACAAGGTTGCCTTCTGCAAGTGAATGTTTTCATCAGCTGACACCCCCAAGTCCTTCTCCTCCAGACTGCTTTTGAGCCACTCCTCACCCAGCCTATGTTTGTGCTTGGGATTGCCCCAAGCCAGGTGCAGGACCTTGCACTTGACCTTGCTGAACTTTGTGGGGTTGGCTTGGGCCACCTCTCAAGCCTGTCTTGAATGATACCCCTTTCCTCCAGCACGTCAATTGCACCACACAGCTTTGTCCGTTTCTCCTGAGGAAAATCAGACTGTTTAGGGAATGAAAGCTGAAACTGTTACACTCCCCTACTCATGGAAAATATTTACAAACTTTATTGTCAAAACTGTTTCAGGAAGAGGCCCTGCAAATACTGCATATTGGAACAGTTGCTTCTTCCAAGTTTATTCTTGGAAGCAAAATATTGTCTTCAGTGTATCTCTTGAAGGAGAAAGCTCAAGTTGGTTGTTCAGGGGCGGTTTTGTTTCTTCTTACTGCTGTTTATTTGGGCTTTGTTCTTGTTGAAGATACTCTTTTTTGCTGTCAAAACCGAAAATGCATATCCTATGCAAAATACACATTTTTGCTATGAATTTTAATTTGGGCACAGCTCAGAGCCTGGGAAGTAGCTACCTAGCAATTTTTGGCAATTCTCTTTTCAGTTTTTTTCCCCTTTCTTTTCTTTCCCCACTCTTGCATATGATTTCTACCCTTTCTTTAGCTTCAAACAGATTAAAGGAAATCCTGGGCCAAAACCTCAGTTGTTTATGGAGTGACTTTTAATGCAGCTTGTGGTATTTTGTGCTTATCCATCAGTGATTTCCATATTCTCATTTCAGCTAGCAAATTAGAATAGAGTAGAATAATACAATACAATACACCAGGTTGAAAGACACCTTCAAGATCATTACATCCAACCCATCAACCAATCCAACCCACCTAAACAACTAAACCATGCAACCAAGCACCCCATCAAGCCTCTTCCTGAACACCTCCAATGAAGGTGACTCCACCACCTCCATGGGCAGCACATTCCAATGGGCAATCACTCTCTCTGTATAGAACTTCTTCCTAACATCCAGCCTAAACCTGCCCTGGCGCAGCCTGAGACTGTGTCCTCTTGTTCTGGTACTGGCTGCCTGGGAGAAGAGACCAACCTCTGCCTGGCTACAACCTCCCTTCAGGGAGTTGCAGAGAGCAATAAGGTCACCCCTCAGTCTCCTCTTCTCCAGGCTAAGCAACCATAGAATAGAATGGAATAGAATAGAATGGAATAGTATAGAATAGAATGGAATAGAATAGAATAGAGTAGAATAGAATATAGAATAAATAAACCAGGTTGGAAAAGACCTTCACAATCATCGAGTCCAACCCATCACCCAACACCATCTAATCAACTAAACCATGGCACCAAGTGCCTCATCCAGTCTCTTTTTAAACACCTCCAGTGATGGTGACTCCACCACATCCCTGGGCAGCACATTCCAATGGCCAATCTCTCTTTCTGGGAAGAACTTTCTCCTCACCTGAGCCTAAACCTCCCCTGGCACAGCTTGAGACTGTGTCCCTTGTTCTGGTGCTGGTTGCCTGGAAGAAGAGACCAACCAAATATTCTGTGCAGTCATTCTAGTTTATGCAACAGCTATGTGAATGAGTATTTTGCTTAGGGTACTAGTTGCATTGCTTGGACACTAAAGCAATTTTTTTTAATTGGGTTTGGCCCTGTAGTGGCATAAAACAAATCAGAAAGTGTAATTCTAAGTATTAAAAGAAAATCAGTTTTTGAAACTTGCCATTTCTGTGTAATTTTCAGATGCTTGCTTCTCAGTGGGGATATGTAAGAATGTAGATCATGCAATCTGGTTGATAATTCAGCTGTTGTCAAACACCAGCACAACTCTGGTTAAATATTTAGAATAGAATAGAATAGAATAGAATAGAATAGAATAGAATAGAATAGAATAGAATAGAATAGAATAGAATAGAATTAACCAGGTTGGAAAAGACCTTTGAGATCATCAAGTCCAACCTATCACCCAACACCATCTAATCAACTAAACCATGGCACCAAGCACCCCATCAAGTCTCCTTTTAAACACCTCCAGGGATGGTGACTCCACCACCTCCCTGGGCAGCACATTCCAATGGCCAGTCTCTCTGGGAAGAATTTCTTCCTAACATGCATCCTAAACTTACCCTGGTGCAGCTTGAGACTGCGTTCTCTTGTTCTGGTGCTGGTTGCCTGGGAGAAGAGACCAACCCCCACCTGGCTACAACCTCCCTTCAGGTAGTTGTAGACAGCAATAAGGTCTCCTCTGAGCCTCCTCTTCTCCAGGCTGAGCAATGTTGCAAGCCACAGCAGAGGAAGAAAAACCTTGGAATATATCTGTTTGTCTTTCTGTTTGGCAGGTCTTAACTAGAACAACATCCTAATTCCTGCCTGAAACATGGTAATTGTTGGTTTACTCTTCAGAGGTATTACTGGAGAAGTACCTCAGAATTTGTTGTGCTTTAAAACCATTGTGGCCTTTAGGCCATTAAAAGTGATGCTACTTTTAATTTTAAGGCCTGGAATAATGTTTTTCTTTTTACCTTAGTGCAATGAATAAGTGAGGTAGTTGAGTTTAATGTCTGTGCCACAGCAATAACTTTTTTCTTTCTCCTTTTTATTTTTTATTAACAAGAGTAGAATGGTTTCTATGGAATGGAATGGAATGGAATGGAATGGAATAGAATAGAATAGAATAGAATAGAATAGAATAGAATAGAATAGAATAGAATAGAATAGAATAGACCAGGTTGGAAGAGACCTTCAAGAGCACCCTACTCTGGCAGGGGGTTTGGACTGGATGATCTTCGGAGGTCTCTTCCAATCCCTAACATCCAGTGATCCTGTAAGTTGTGTGCTGAAGGTTGTGCATGGCCAGTTGTCCTGCTGGCCACACTGTTCCTGATGCAGGCCAGGCTGCTATTGGCCTTCTTGGCCACCTGGGCACACTGCTGGCTCATGTTCAGCTTACTATTGACCAGTACCCCCAGGTCCCTCTCTGCCTGGTTGCTCTCCAGCCACTCTGACCCCAGTAGAATGTCCCTAAGGAAGATTGAGTAGCTCCTGACTGAACTCAGATGTAAAAATGAAACATAACAAGAGCTGGAAGTGAAGAGATGTTACTGGAAGGGGAGTATAAAGAAATAGGGTTTGTGAAGTCCACCTAGGGTTTAATCTGGTGGGGGATTGGTGGAAGTCCTTCTTTTTTCCTTCAGACTTAACAGCAGGAAGAATGTGACTGTGGAAAATGTGGTCCCACTGCTGAATGTGGCAGGGAACTTGGAAACAAAGAACACAGGAAAGGATGCAGTACTTAGAGCCCACTCCACTTTGGACTCTTCATAAGACCAGGCTTTGGGAACCACAGATTCCTGACGCTAGTGGGAAAGTCTGGAGCAAGAAGGACTTACCTCAGTGGAGGAGGACCAGCTTAGGGAGCACTTAAGTGGGAATACATGAGTCCATGGGATCTGATTGTATGCATTCATGAGTGCAGAGACAGCTGGCATGTCTCACTGTAAGGCCATTCTTGGTGATCTTTGAAAGGTCATGGCTGTCTGGAGGGCATTGCAGAGGACTGGAAGAGTATAATTGATCTCCTGTAGGGTAGCTTACATTAATTTTCTTTGTTTGCTTACAATAATTTTCTGTGTTTGCTTAGTTTTAATTGTGACAATGAATGTCCTGTGAGCATTTCTCAGAAGAGATGTTTGTCCAAGCAAATAGAATTAGTCATTTTGATTTAAGGTGGCTATAGATGACAAAGCTTTTTATTACTATTATTATGATTATTAATTTTCATTATTCAGACATCCTGTTGGAAACCCTTTTTTTTTTCCTGGCATTGAGAGTAATGGTTAAATTCCCATGAAGGTTTTATTACAAATGTACCTGTTTATGTGTTCTTTTGCAAACTCCTAATTGTTACACTAATAGTAGTGTTATATATATATATCTTTTTCTTACATAGCATATATAGCTCTTATATAGTCTATATAGGTCAGATGTAGTCTATATATTTCTTATATAGTATATATAAGAAATGGTCTTGCAGCCCAGAAGGCAAATCACATCCTGGGCTGCATCAAGAGGAGCATAGCCAGCAGGTCAAGGGAGGTGATTCTCCCCCTCTGCTCTGCTCTGGTGAGACCCCACCTGGAGTACTGTGTCCAGTTCTGGAGCCCTTATTACAGGAAGGATCTGGAGGTGCTGGATTGTGTCCAGAGAAAGGCCACGAGGATGATCAGAGGGCTGGAGCACCTCTCGTAGGAGGACAGACTCAGAGAGTTGAGGCTGTTCAGTCTGGAGAAGAGAAGGCTCCAAGGAGACCTAATTGTGGCCTTCCAGTATCTGAAGGGGGCCTACAGGAAGGCTGGGGAGGGACTTTTTAGGGTGTCAGGAAGTGATAGGACTGGGGGAATGGAAAAAAAACTAGAAATGGTTAGATTCAGATTGGATGTTAGGAAGAAGTTCTTCCCCATGAGGGTGGTGAGACACTAGAGCAGGTTGCCCAGGGAGGTGGTAGAAACCTCACTCATGCCTGGAGGTTTTTAAGGCCAGGCTGGATGTGACTCTGAGCAATCTGATGCAGTGTGAGGTGTCCCTGCCCATGGCAGGGGAAGTTGGAACTGGATGATCGTTGAGGTCCCTTCCAGCCCTAACAATTCTATGATTCTATGATATAGGTCTTACACAGTACATATAGGTCTCGTATAGTATGTAAAGATCTTATTTGATATATGTAGGTCTTATCCAGTTTAAATGTACATTATACACATGTTACACACACATATGTATAGAATACAATGTGTGTATGCCACACTAGTTTAAAAGAAGCACTGAGGGGGAAGTGTGTTATGTGTGTATACTGAGCAGGTATACAGTGCAGGAAAATAGATGAAGTAATATGAAAGAAATTGTATAAAGTTTGCATAGTAAATGTCCCTTCCTGTAAATTCAGCAGTGACCAATGATAAATTTTACATGCAAGCCTTGAAACTGCCCTGCTTGAATGATCTCTGTACAATATGGAGATGATCTGAGTTTGTAATGTTTAATTGTCAGATAACTACATTATTCATACAACACCTTAGGTTGGAAGGGACCTAAGAGATCATCTGCTCCAACCTCCCCACCATGGGCAGGGACACCTCTCAACTAGACTCAAGCTGCTCAAGGCCTCATCCAACCTGGCCTTGAACATCCCCAGGGAGGGGGCAGCCACAGCTTCTCTGCGCAGCCTACTCCAGAGTCCCACCACTCTTACACTAAAGAACTTCTTCCTAAGATCCAGTCTAAACCTACTCTCCCTCAGCTGAAAACCATTCCCCCTTGTCCTGTCTCTAGAAACTCTTATGAAAAGTCCCTCTGCAGCCTTCCTGTAGGATCCCTTCAGGTATGGAAGGCAACTATAAGGTCTTCTGGAGTCTTCTCTACTCCAGGCTGAACAACTTCAGCTCCCTCAGCCTATCCTCACAGCAGAGTTGTTCCAGCCCTGGGATCATCTTTGTAGCCCTCTTCTGGACTCACTCCAACAGCTCTGTGTCCTTTTTATTACATGTAGTCCAGAATTAGTGATATTATCAGTATATTCTTGAATGTCTTACATTTTTCTTACTCTCTTGGTGTCTTTCTTTATGAAACATTTGTAGTGGCAAAAGCTATTGAATTGGACTCATGAATTCAGCAGATGTTTACAGTTGTTATTCATTATTACATGTCTAAAGCATGTTGACTGTGTAGCTTTTATCCTTATAGCTAACCAAAATTATTTAAAGACTGACAGCTTGGGTTTTTTATTAATCAGCATTGTTTGTTATTGGGAGAGATACAAACAGTATGAGTTCACGTTCACAAGAGATGTCTTTCTTTTATTGTGAAGTGCCTTGAATCTTGTGTACAGAAATCTATTTATGTGGAAAATCATGCTGTGTTTTTATAGGCTATGAGAAGACAGATGATGTTTCAGAGAAAACTTCTCTAGCTGACCAAGAGGAACTGAGAACTATATTCATCAATCAGCCCCAGCTGACCAAATTCTGCAATAACCATGTCAGGTATTAACAATTCAATATGTTGATGCATATTGAATTTCAGAACATTTCATGCTGCATAGCAAAAAATGAAGGGGAGTCTGTTTATTTCATTTCATGGAATCATAGAATCAACCAGGTTGGAGAAGACCTCAGAGATCAAGTCAACCTATTACCTAATACCTCATGACAACTAAACCATGGATTCAAGTGCCACATCCTATCTGTTTTTTGAACACCTGCAGTGGTGGTGACTCCACCACCTCCCTGGGCAGCACATTCCAATGGCCAGTTACTCTTTCTGGGAAGAACTTTCTCCTCACCTCCAGCCTAAACTTCCCCTGGCACAGCTTAAGACTGTGTCCTCTTGTTCTGGTGCTGGTTGCCTGGGAGAAGAGACCAACCCCCGCCTGGCTGCAACCTCCCTTCAGGTAGTTGTAGAGAGCAATAATTGTAGAGAACGATTTCTGACCATTACAGCAAAGAGAGTGGCAGATCCCTGTCATTTACAAACCTGACCTTCCCAGTTTTTGAGAACAGGGTGAGAAGTGGAGGAAGGGTTGCCTTTGCAGGGTTGCCTTTACAGCTGCACCATCAGCATATCCCTGGAGTATGGATTTGTTCTTCAGCTTTCAGTTCATCTGAAGTTCAGTTCATCTTGTCACCTTTGAACAGAACCCTGGTGCCGGTAGCGATGCACTTTTCTTGAGCATGGTGGTGTTTATGCTCTGGAAGCTCTTTTTCAGTCACCTATCTTAGAAGACTAGCTTTGAATTTCAAGCTTGGGCTTTAGGGCTTTGATGATTTACAGTGTGGCTGAGGTGGGTTTTTTTTTTTGAGGTATTTCTGAATTTTAGTTAATGTAGACATTTGATCTGAGGACATCCTCAGCTTCTGTTGTTAAAAGTCCAAGTAAATGAATGGCAAAGATATCCCTGTCCCAAGCAGGGGTGGTTTTTCTGAAGGTACCTTTGATATTTGAAGGAATTGTATAGATAGTGAGAAAAATGGGGGGTTGGGGGGGGCTGGAAAGGGCTACCTTGTGGTCTTGAGATACTTTATAATGCTTTTTTCTTTGTCTATACAACTTCTCTTTCTTTCCCTCTGTGTTTTGGACAGTGTTGACCCTTTTTGCAGGATATATTTATTGCACTCAAATGCATTGGTTTAGGCAAAGTTAGATGTTACTACCGTTAAAAGGGGTTGAAACTACTCTTCTGAGTCTTTGGCATGGTCATTTTCACTGTTAACTCTTTTAGGAGCTTAGATGCTAGCAGCCTGTTCTGAAGTGGAACGCTGACACAGAGCTGGAAGTTCAAAGCTTTTGTGATGATGCCTTAGCAGAGATCATTGCATTAGGATGAATTCTATTCTATTCTTCCAGCCTAGCAAAGCTATACTTAGCATCCAATATTTATGAGTTTAAAAGAAAAAAAAATGAGCCTTCCATTCAGTGAAGGGCCAAGGGGTTTGGGGGTTTTTATCTTTTAATACTCTTTTATAATTTTAATAACTTCCTAAGTGCCCTGTTCAAGTAACTAGCAATAGAACGAGAGGAAATGGCCTCAAGTGTTGGCAGGGGAGGTTTAGGTTGGAGAGCAGGGAAAATGTCTTTACTGAAAGAGTGGTCAGGCATTGGAACTGGCTAACCCAGGGAGGTGGTGGAGTGAAAGTGTTCAGAAAACCTGCAGACACGGCACTTCAGGACACGGTTTAGTGGGCATGGTGGTGCTGGTTTGGTTATTGGACTTGGTCTCAGAGGTCTTGTTCAGCCTGCCTGATTCTGTGGTTCTGTAAATTCAGTTGACCCTGTTGATGATTTTTTGTAAAAAATTTAAATTTTATTTTTGGTGTTGAGTTGTGCAAACTCCTACCCAGCACAGAAGCTCTGCAGCTCCCCTATCCTGGCTTAGCGCCCTGCTCACTATGCCTGCTACACCTCTTTCCCCCAAAATCCTGTCTGAACTGGAGTTAATGTGCAGTTACCTGCCCAGTGTACACCATGGCTTGTAGGGTAGAGTACTCCTCTGGGGCCAACAGCTGTGGGCTTGGGGCTTGCCTTACCTGTTTCCTCAGCAGTGGAGCAACTGCCTGACTACTGCCTTCTCTTTATTTTTCCCCCTCCCCTCGTTGCCTGTAAATGAGTGGCAGCAGGGCTTGACTGCTTCCCACAAAGTAGGCAGAGGTGAGAAGGGAACTTGTTGTCTCTACATGGAAGCTCCAGGCAGTCTCTGTGTGTGGCAGGTTCGTGGACACCTGCAGGGTTGTCTCTGTGGAAGTCTTTCTGGTTCAGCCAAAACAAATCTGTTTGCTAGCACAGAAATTACAAAAGGTTCTGTTTTGTTTGAATGGTTGAGTTACTGAGAAGGGAAGAAATAAATATGAATATTTGGGTTTGTACTTTAATAATAGCCTGTGTTTTTGTCTGTTTTCTCTCAGCACTGCAAAGTACAACATAATCACATTCCTGCCAAGGTTCCTTTATTCCCAGTTCAGAAGAGCTGCTAATGCATTTTTTCTTTTTATTGCATTACTTCAGGTAAGATCAACAATAAGATGCTCATATTTGAAGCTTGTTGAGAGAGCATTTGTACCACAGTGTTTTGCAGAGATGCTGAGGTTCTTGCTGAGCCTTGCAGAGCAGGAAATGTGTAAACATACCGTCAAGAAACACTTGGGCTTGGGGGGAATGTTTACTTCTTGGAGATAACACAATGCAGACACAGATGTTTCTGTAAAGCAGGTTAAATATAGCTGAAGTACAGGTGAAAAAGACTGTTGTGGCAGGAACATGTCATTTGAACACACCTGCCATACACAGGCAAATGGTCCCTATGGTTAGCATTTTTCATACTGCCTAAAAAAAATGATGATGAACTTAAATCCTGTAGTCTGTTTTGAGAGGTAAGAATTGCAGCTGAGGAAAAGAAATTCTTTATGATCTCTTAGTAGTTGAAGTTGATAAAGCAGACTGTGGGGTTTTTGTTAATACTATTCTGTGAATGCAGTACCTGGTGATGAATAAAAATTGAGCTCTAGGTAGTTGCAGTGATAATTACCATTGGCTAGTTCTGCATTCTTAATCATATCTGACAAACTGACCCTTTCTGCATTATTTCTACTCCATGTTTGAGAATGTGTTGATTCATTGTGTTGGGAATTACTATAAACAAAACTTACTGCAACAATGGCACATATATTACCATGTGCACTTCCCCCCCCCCATTTCAGATGTTTCAGCAAGTGAAAGTTGATTCCTCTGTAGTTACTCAGATTTCTTTGCTTCCACTTTAAGTGCTTGGAGCAGTTCCTTGGGCTGTATCTGCACAGATAGCTTACACTGTTTTCTAGGGGTTAAAAAAAAAATGAAGCTCTAAGAGTTTCATTAAGATGTCTGCCTGCAAACCTTTGGCTTCTAAACAAACAGCCTTTTGACCCCATCTGGCGTCTTGGGCTAATCCAGTGGCCCAGCAGCATTTCTCGTGGTGCCACCGTGCACATCAAGCTAGTGACACAGACTGTGAGGTTTCAGAACCTGCTTGTGGCTTTGTATGACTGGGTGAGAGGTTGACAGGTAGGTATTTGGGGTGGAGACAGTGCAGTGTTAGGCAGAGGAATGTTAGGTAGTGGAATTTACAAGTCCACCATCTCCTGTCAGGCTATCAGTCTGAGATCACAGTGGTAGGATTAAGAAATACAGGTTAAAGGAACCAGGGTGCAGGCTGGTGCCTCTTCTGCTTTCATATTTTGTCTGGAAAATAATGTTTAATAGGAATGGGAGAGCTTAAGCACACATGTTAGAGGGGAATGAAAGGGTAGTAATAGCTGGAAAAGTGATGGCTCCTTTTCCCTTGTGGCCAACTCAGTAATTGCTTGAAAAGTGTGGTCTAGAGTTACCTGGAAAAGAAATCTTTGTTGGTCTTACTCCAAGAAACACAGCATATGTCCGTATAACATCCTGTTTTCTTTCAGATGCACAATGTAGTAGCCCAAAGTGGTAGCAAAAAGAAATGTCTATAATACAGAAATAACTTTGGCTGGGTTTTCAAACCCTTTTATGACAAAATGAGGATGTCTCCTAAGCACATTGAGGCACCGCTTATTAGTGCAGGCTTTTCTTGCACAGACCTCATTTTAGTCATATGGGCTGTGGAGGCAGCAATCCTATCAATTACTAATGTTGCCATTAACAACTCTGTACATAAAGGTAATTAGAAATAATCATCCATGGATGTCACATAAGTAGCTTCATCTTCTCAGCACTTTGAACACACATTCACTTGCCGTCTTGCTTGGCATAAAATAGGGGCTGGCAGAAAGTAGCTCCTAGAATTTTGTCCATTAATAACTAGTGTGATACACCTGGAGCACCTCTGCCATGAGGACAGGCTGAGGGGGTTGAGGTTGTTCAGTCTGGCGAAGAGAAGGCTCCAAGGAGACCTTATTGTGGCCTTCCAGTAAGCTGGGGAGGGACTTTTGAGTGTGTCAGGGAGCAATAGGACTAGGGGGAATGTAACAAAACCAGAGATGGGTAGCTTCAGATTGGATGTTAGGAAGAAATTCTTCCCCATGAGGGTGGTGAGACACTGGAACAGGTTGCCCAGGGAGGTGGTGGAAGCCTCATCCCTGGAGATTTTTTAAGCCAGGTTGGATGTGGCTCTGGGCAACCTGATCTGTTGGAAAGTGTCCCTGCCCATGGCATGGGGGTTGGAACTGGATGATCCTTGAGGCCCCTTCCAACCCTGACAATTCTGTGATTCCGTGGAAATATCTCTAAGAGATTAAAACTGCGAGGAAGTGGAAGTACCTTGGACTTGTGCCCATTTGCCCCAAAATGTGAACTGAAAAAGCTAATGGTGTTTTATAAATGCATATTTTATTTTACATTGAAATACAGAAAGGGAAGGGTAAATGTTCTGCAGACAGTAACACTTCTGAAAGAAACTCCGCACTGTTTTATTTTGCCACCTTCTTTTGGATTGAAGACACCAGCCGTCTCTTGGAAACAGTCAGCACCATGTTTAAAAAGTGAATTCAGTTGTCTGCATGTGCACAGAAACTACTAAAAATAAGTTTCAACATTTTTTTTCTCTCTCTTGTTTGTTTGTTTGTTTTAACAGCAAATCCCAGATGTATCCCCAACAGGCCGTTACACCACGTTGGTCCCTCTCTTATTTATTTTAGCTGTAGCTGCAGTGAAGGAGATAATAGAGGACATTGTAAGTATTTTATGGCAAAATTTTGTGAATGGCTTTCAGGGCTTTCATAGATTATGTAGTACAAACATTGGAATAATTCTGTGTTGAACCATTCTTGCCTTCTGGATGCTTTCAGAATAGAATAGAGTTTTTACTAACAGGAGTAGAATGGTTTCTATGATTTGGAATGGAATGGAATAGAATAGAAGTAGAATAGAATAGTACAATAGAAGTAGATTAGAATAGTAGAAAAGAATAGAATAGAATACAATAGTAGTAGAATAGAAGTAGAAGTAGAATAGGAGTAGAATAGAGTAGAGTAGAATAGAATAGTAGAGTAGAGTAGAATAGAGTAGAGTAGAGTAGAGTAGAATAGGAGTAGAGTAGAGTAGAATAGGAGTAGAGTAGAGTAGAATAGGAGTAGAATAGAAGTAGAATAGAAGTACAGTAGAGTAGGGTAGAACAGAATAGGAGTAGGGTAGAACAGAATAGGAGTAGGGTAGAACAGAATAGGAGTAGGGTAGAATAGGAGTAGGGTAGAATAGAATAGTAGAAATAGAATAGGAGTAGAGTAGAATAGACCAGGTTGGGAGAGACCTTCAAGATCATCAAGTCCAACCCATCATCCAACACCACCTAATCAACTAAACCATGCAACCAAGCACCCCATCAAGTCTGCTGCTAAACACCTCCAATGATGGCAATGCCACCACCTCCCCCAGCAGCCCAGAGGCATCTACAGCTGCTTCAGAAGATGAACCTTTAATGGTGTTAGGATTTGAGGGTGTGTTTCCTGTATATACAAGTGGCAATAACATGGTAAAGCAGTGACTTGTGTTTATTGCATAGATTGTTTCTAGTCAAACACTTTCCATTAATGAAGTACAAGCACATTCTTAAAGTGCATACTTGGAACCAAAGGCTCCACAGCCCCCAGCCAAGTCCTGAATATTGCCAGTTTTCTTAGGTAAGAGCTCAGCTAAAAGAAGATGGGAAGCTACTGAACTCATCTTGTGTGGAATCTATTTTAAAACCAAATAACCTTCAAATATTTGGCTAGAAAATGTTCTTTTCTTTTTTCCTTTCTGCAAGGGCAGAGTCCTTTACTCCCACTAATTATACTTGTGAACTGGATTTTAATTCAATCTGTGAAGGAGATACTAGACTAATATTTTATAGAAAAATTGGGAGAACTTCTGGCTTTAGTCCAGTCCATGGAGAGGTTAGAATTAAAGAAGAAAAATTATTCCCAAGATCCTTTTTATTGTTACATCTCTATTTGAGGTGCCTTTAAAAAAACACAGCACAAAGTTGAAGGTCTAAGGAGGCTGCATAGTCTCAAGCATCTATCACTCATCCTTCATACTTGCAACTGTACAGCCTTTTGTTTCATGAGTAAATACTTCCTGGACCTTTCTAAACAGTGCTGCTAGAATTAGTGTGTGACACTTTTGGTATGTTTAGAATGGTAATCTCTTTGATTTAATGCATTTTAGGTGTATGAGTACAGGTCACTAATGTGCCAATTGAAAAATGGGTTTTCCCCCCAGTTGGAATGGAATGGAATGGAATGGAATGGAATGGAATGGAATGGAATGGAATGGAATGGAATGGAATGGAATGGAATGGAATGGAAATAGAATAGAATAGAATAGAATAGAATAGAATAGAATAGAATAGAGCAGAGCAGAGCACAGCAGGTTGGAAGAGACCTTCAAGATCATCGTGTCCAACCCATCACCCAACACCACCTAATCAAATAAACCATGCAACCAAGCACCCTCTCAAGTCTCCTCCTAAACACCTCCAATGATGGTGACTCCACCAGCTGTCAAATCCAGATCTCAGTCCAGGTCCATGCATCTCTTTAGTTCTGAAGTTACATGGACAATGTCTTTGGTTTCACTGCTGTGAAACATGTTGTAAGCAAGGGTTTGTAGACAACAAGGGGAATAGACCTTTTGCAGTTTTTCCCAGTGCTCCAGCCCAATTTACTGCACTCCAGTGCAATTTACTGCTGTCTTCCATATCCTGCTGCCAGGTGTGATCTGCTGATGCCTGATGGCCAGGAACAAACATGGAACACTTGTCCTTGTTAGGCAGGTGCCCCCACCTACACCAAGCTTTCCTTGTCACTTTCTAGTCAGTGTTTGTGGCAGTGGTAATTTTTCTTTCTTCATGCATTGAGGGAAAGCTTTTAAAAGAGCTGGGATATTGCTATAATTTATAGAATCAGTAAGGTTGGAAAAGACTTCAAAGATCATCAAGTCCAACCTGTCACCCAAGACCTCATAACTACACCACCATGGCACCAAGTGCCACATCCAATCCCCTCTTGAACACCTCCAGGGACAGTGACTCCACCACCTCCCTGGGCAGCACATTCCAATGGCTAACAACTCTCTCCTGTGTAGAATTTCTTCCTAACATCCGGTCTAAACCTCCCCTGGCACAGCTTGAGACTGTGTCCTCTTGTTCTGTTTGTGGTTGCCTGGGAGACGAGACCAACCTCCACCTGGCTACAGCCTCCCTTCAGGTAGTTGTAGAGAACAAGGTCTGCCCTGAGCCTCCTCTTCTCCAGGCTAAGCACCCCCAGCTCCCTCAGTCTCTTCACAGGGCTTGTGTTCCAAACCCCTCACCAACTTTGTTGCCCTTCTCTGGACACCTTCCAGCATCTCAACATCTTTCCTAAACTGAGGGGCCCAGAACTGGACACAGGACTCAAGGTGTGGCCTAACCAGTGCAGTGTACAGGGGCAGAATGACCTCCCTGCTCCCGGCACTTGGATGTGTTCAATCTCATACCATTGGACTCTGCCCATCTGTCCAGCCTGTCGAGGTCCCTCTGCAAAGCCTCTCTACCCTCCAGCAGATCAACTCCTGCCCCCAGCTTGGTGTCCTCCGTAAATTGACTGATGATGGCCTCAATGCCCTCAGGGTCCTGGCTCACAGAGTTGAATGGTCCTGCTCCAGACGACAGTGTGTCTATTAAATGCTTTTGTTACATTTTGCATCTCTGGTATTTGCTGCCCAGTAATCAGCTTCTCCTTAAGTGTCTGTGTTGCTTTCCCTTTGCATAAAATTAATCCATGTTCTTTCAGATATTTTTAACCATTCTGCTGTTAATGCTTACAGACTTAGACCATCTGTCAGTGTCTAGGCAAATCAAAAACCGTGGCTGCTGCTGCTGTACAGAGTGTCCTTTTAAAACTGATCGCATCCACTTGCTATTCTTTGATGTTGGTTGTTGCTACAGCTTGCTCTTTGCAGCTTTGAAGTGGACAGTTTGGGGGGGGAGGGGGTAAACAGGGAAAAGGTTTAGGGTTCTTTACAAATTTAACTAAACCAATGAAGTTCTTAGTGCCAAATACTACACAGGAACCTATATGCAAATCAAAACCTTTTTTGTTTGGTTTTTTTTCCTTCCTGTTAAGTTTACATTGCCTCAGCCTGTACTTAACTCCTTCTGTACTCAGTTGAAGCTGAATGAGATGAGGCAGCTGATTAGGAGAATTTAGTTGCTAATATAAATGCTGTATGTGTGTTTGTAAAGTTCTTTATCTATATATTTACACACAGGTGTTGGTACCTTAGAGAATTTCTCACTTGCACAGCTGAATTTTAAGGACTGTAGTCTAAACAAAAAATAATTTGCTTTGTTTTTGTAGTCAAAACAGGTATGAGATTTAATGTTGTCTGTTGGTTGTATTGGGAATAGAATAGAATAGAATTAACCAGTTTGGAAAAGATCTTTGAGATCATGGAGTCCAACCTATCACCCAACACCATCTAATCAACTAAACCATGGCACCAAGCGCCCCATAAAGTCTCTTCCTAAACACCTCCAGGGATAGTGACTCCACCACCTCCCTGGGCAGCACATTCCAATGGCCAATCTCTCTTTCTATGAATAATTTCTTCCTGATATCTGGTATACTGGTTGATGGTAGGCTGAACATGACCCAGCAGTGTGCCCAGGTGCTCAAGAAGGCCAATGGCGTCCTGGCCTGCATCAGGAACAGTGTGGCCAGCAGGAGCAGGGAGGTCATTGTGCCCCTGTACTCAGCACTGGTTCGGGCACACCTTGAGTCCTGTGTCCAGTTCTGGGCCCCTCAGTTTAGGAAGGATGTTGACTTGCTGGAACGTGTCCAGAGAAGGGCAACAAAGTTGGTGAGAGGCTTGGAACACAGCCCTATGAGGAGAGGCTGATGGAGATGGGGTTGATTAGCCTGGAGAAGAGGAAGTTCAGGGCAGACCTTATTGCTCTCTACAACTACCTGAAAGGAGGTTGTAGACAGGCAGAGGTTGGTCTCTTCTTCTAGGCATCCAGCACCAGATTAAGAGGACACAGTCTCAGGCTGCGCCAGGGGAGGCTTAGGCTGGAGGTTAGGAGGAAGTTTTACACAGAGAGAGTGATTGCCCATTGGAATGGGCTGCCTGGGGAGGTGGTGGAGTCGCCGTCACTGGAGGTGTTCAGGAGGAGACTGGATGGGGTGCTTGGTGCCATGGTTTAGTTGATTAGATAGTGTTGGATGATAGGTTAGACACAATGATCTTGAAGGTCTCTTCCAACTTGGTTTATTCTGTTCTATTCTATCTTTATTTTTCCCCCAAATCATCTTCATTCTTCATCTTTATTTTTTTCCCCAAATCATCTTCATATTAATTTTTTCCCCAAATCAACTTCATTCTTCATCTTCATTTTTTCCCCAAATCATCTTCATTCTTCATCTTTATTATTTTTTCCAAATCATCTTCATCTTTGTTTTTTTCCCAAATCATCTTCATTCTTCATCTTCATCTTTTCCCCAAATCATCTTCATTCTTCATCTTCTGTTTTTCCAATCTTCATTCTTCATCTTTTTTTTTTTCCAAATCTTCTTCATCTTTATTTCTTTTCAAATCATATTATTGTGTTTTCAAATCATAATCATTCTTCATATTACTCGTTTTTCAAATCACCTTCATTCTTCATCTTCCTACCATATAGATACTCTATAGAGTATTTAAGAGCACCACTCCTAAGTACTGTGTTTAAATAGTAGTCTGCTAAGCTTTTTGTAGCTGGGTTTGATTATACCTTGAAAACCCCTGGTGATTAATAGCTGCATCAAAAGATTTCTCCCAGAGATAGAGGTATTAAAACTGAGAGGCATCAGGCCTGTTGAAGGAGGGTGGGATTTTTGTTTGTCACTCTGTGTTTTGCTGTTTACTGTCACTGAAGACTGCAGGCACTCGTGGGGATGTGAAACCAAGTGGTTCCACAGGGGTTGTTTGACTTCAAGTGTGCACAAAAGACACTTGTATGAAGAACAGTTCCATGACCTTTGCTTTGTTAGAGTCATTCTCAGCTGCAGTAAAGGGCAAAGTTGTGGTGGACAGGCTGCTTCTTTCTATAAGGAACTTGTTTAGACAGCAGTTATCCACAGAGAGGATATTGTAGTACACCACAAGTAGCTTGGAGCTGGGTGTGACTTTCCTGGTGATCATAGCTATGTACAAGTAATCCATAAGTCTTGCTTAAAATGTTTCTAAATAGGTTTCTTGATCTGAGGAGTGGGAGGGGGTACATGTGGGGTTTTCTTATCTGAAGTGTGAAAGCTTTATCATACCAACAGAAGTCTTTAACCACTGTGCATTTTGGTGTTTTTTTTTAATTTAGAAAAGGCATAAAGCTGATAATGCTGTGAACAAGAAGCAAACTCAAGGTAGGGAAAAACTTTATGCCTATTAATGGGGGCTGGTGTGGTGTGGTGTGCTGCTGTTTGTTGAATTGTTTTGCACATGGAAATAGAATCTGAGCTGCTGACAAGCAATTGACTCTGAGAAGTAATAGAATCTGAACTGCTGGCAAGTGGGAAATTGTTTTTGCAGGCTACCTCAAAGTTTGGGATTTGAGCAGTGGAAATGACAATTGGCAGCAGTCACATGAGCCCCACCAAATGGAATATGTCCTCCTAGATTAACTTTATGAGCTTCCTAAGAAATGTTAAGAGTTGCTCATTCAACACAGGTGATGCTGCAGCTGTTGAAAGATTGGAATTGCCACTCTGATTAGTGGGCCTTCACTATGACAAAAAGTCTGCATTTCTGAGCACAGGAATCATAATCACTTTAGTTCAAACAGCAAATCTTGAATCATTTGACTCTTGAAACCTGTAGAATTGGAAGGAAGAGTCATAAGCCAGAACTTCCATGCTGCTTCAAAACTGGATGAAGACTGGGGGGGGGGGGAGGGGGGAAGAGGGGGTTTTTAATGCAATCAGTGTAATGGTTTTGATGAGAGATAAATGAGGTATTTGTAACCTGCCCCAAAACTTTGGAATGTGTTCTTTGTTGTTGGTTGGTTGTTTTTAAAGGTTTTTAATAAAGAAAAGAAGAACTGTTGCATCAGAAGATCCTTTTAGCTCAGAATGTGAGGGAGGTGTTAGCAAATGTCCTAAGCACACTGTAAGGTCAAGGTCCAGCTTTGTTGCTCTGCAGCTTTTCATGTTATCTGTTCCTTCTCTGTCAAGAGCTGACCCTGGATTTTAAACAGGAGGAGGAATGAGTGTCATGTGAGTTAGATTGCAGAAAACACAAAGAAAGCCACAAAGAGGAGAATTTCATATGGCATCTTACTTAGATACCAAAGGTAGTCCATGACTGAAAATAATCAGAATTCTTAACACTCTGACTGCTGGAAATTTTTTAATGTAACTACCTAAATTGCACACAAATCTTAAAGTGTTCTGTAAAGCATATGGGGAATGAAAAGGAGGATAAATTAGGCAACTACTGGGCCTGTAGCTAAATAGGGGTTATGGAGAATTTAGGACAGGGAAACAAATGTGTTGACTGTGAAGCACGGAGAGCAGGCCTGGACAAACAGATAAACTCTTATCTGTACATAGAAAAAAGAGCTTGATGTAGACCTCCAAAATGCTTTCATCAAGCATTCATAGCTTCTGAGGTTGCCACCAACAGTTTTAAGTGACAGCAGGTCTTGAAGCACCTCTTCAATTTTTTAACTTTCATTTTTGTGGTCCAGAATGTACAAAGTTTAAAATAAAGCCCTCCTTCTACTCTCCCCTGCCTCTTTGCCTTGCTTAACTCCCATTAGGCTCTGTGGTGACTGTTTCTGAAACTCCTGAATGTTCCATGCATGCCAAAGAGCATCTTGGGAGGTGAAAGTGTAATGAGGATACATATGATATTGCTGGCACTAGGAAAGTAGTTTAAGCCAATGCCTGCAGGATTAGCATGAGTACAACATCAATCCTGGTGTACTGTCAAAGCAGTGTTTCATTGTGCTGTTCCATATAATCAACTGTCAAAGCAATAATTAAAAAGTTGATCAGTAAGGGTACTCTTACTTCATTTTCACAGGATCACAGAATTGTCAGGGTTGGAAGGGACCTCAAGGATCATCCAGTTCCAGCCCCCCTGCCATGGCCAGGGACACCTCACACTACATCAGGTTGCCCAGACCCATATCCAGCCTGGCCTTAAAACCCTCCAGGGATGAGGCTTTATGTTGGGTTAAAGTTTCCCATTCACATTAACTAAGCATGACCAGCTCAGCTGGAAGCAAATGAAAGCTTTATTTACAAGCAAAAACTACACTCCACAATGCAATGCAAATGTACAAAATATACAGGATTTACAAGATTATACAGGAAGCAACAGCTACCCTTCTGGTATTGCTACATTGGGCTCTGCCACTCTGCAGTTCCCTTAGTCTCATGAAAAGATCAGAAGTTGGTTGACCATCCCATCTGTTCATGTTCTCACCAAACTGATCATGCAGAGTTATCCACCACCTCCATAGGCAATTTGTGCCGGTGTCTCACCACCCTCATGGGGAAGAGCTTCTTCCTAACATCCAATCTGAATCTACCCATTTCTAGTGTTTTTCCCCATTCCCCCCAGCCCTATCACTCCCTGACACCCTAAAAAGTCCCTCCCCAGCTTTCTTGTAGGCCCCCTTCAGATACTGGAAGGCCACAATTAGGTCTCCTCGGAGCCTTCTCCAGACCGCATCGCCCCAACTCCCTCAGTCTGTCCTCGTAGGAGAGCAGCTCCAGCCCTCAGATCATCCTCATGGCCCTTCTCTGGACACATTCCAGCAGCTCTGTAACCCTGGCGAGAAGCAATGTGCATAGTACATTATATATCCAGCTCTACTTTTGGTTGCTGTTTAAACATGCACGTATGGATTCTGAATGGGAGTATCATAGTATCAGTCAGGGTTGGAAGGGACCACAAGGATCATCTAGTTCCAACTCCCCTGCCATGGGCAGGGACACCCCGCACTACATCAGGCTGGCCAGAGCCTCATCCAGCCTGGTCTTAAACACTTCCAGGGATGGGGCCTCAACCACCTCCCTGGATAACCCATTCCAGGGCTTCACCACTCTCATGGTGAAGAACTTCCTTCTCATGTCCAGAGTATCCCTTTGTCTGTACCTTGAAGACGATCAGTATCTCAACCTTAAGTAATTAAGGTTAGTTAAGGCAGAAAAACCTTTTTCAGAGGATTTTGATTTATTAAGCTGTGTTAGGGATGAGTTTTGGTACCTCAGGCTGCGTATGCATGCAGTGGGACACAGGACCTCTTGACGCAATGAAGCGGGCACTTGTGCAGCATGGAGGAGTGAGTGGTCTTCTGTAGGGCAGGAGGAGCATGCTTTTGAAAATTAGTTATTAGAGACAGCTGGAAAATGGGAGGTAGAGATGTGAAAGCAAGGCTACAGAAGGCTTTATGGCAGAAGTTCTGTAGCCATTATATAAAAGATGCATAGCAACTCTTGTTTTGTCCTTCTAAACAAATGGACTTAATTGAATATCATGGTGTGTTGATTGTGCTTAAAAGCTTATTGGATCAAGCTAGGGTTAGAGTACTCTTGAAGTCTTGTTATATTGGTGTTTTTAAGACTAAATCATCTATTCATGAGCTCATTTTAACTAGTTAACCCAGCTGGAAACCAATCCAGAAAGGCAAGCTGGCAGTTACCTTCATTTAGTGGGTTAAATTGACTCCTCAGTTGCTCCAGCAAACACCAGAGTCAGCATGCATTGAGTAGTGAGGGCATGCACCTTTGCATGGGTTTAGGGCAGAACCATGCTAGGTCAACTTGGCTGCATGTGAAACAGCCTAAGGATGTATTTCAACAGTGCAAGAAGCCCCTGGCCACCTCTGGCAGCTTGTTTACGTTTCAGACCTGCAGAACTCCACTGTCATTTTTTCTGCTATGGCTCTCTGTGAAATTTAGTCATCTGGATTGGTGCAAGGTGTACTTTTAATCCTCCTCGGTTCTCATCTAGTTGATACCATGGTTCCACAAACAGTACTAGCGATGTGAGGGAATGGTGAGGCACTGGAACAGAACTGTGATTCTGTGAACAGGCTGCCCAGGGAGATGGTGGATGCCCCCTCCTTGGAGGGTGTTCAAGGCCAGGTTTGATGAAGCCTTGAGCAACATGTTCTAGAATCATAGATTTGTCTGGAAGGGACATCAAAAGGTCATCTAGTCAAACCCCTTCTGCAGTCAGCAGAAACATCCTCAGCTAGATCAGGTTGCCCAGAGTCCGCTCAAGCCTCACCTTGATTATCTCCAGGGATAGATCCTCAACCACCTCCTTAGGCAATCTGTTCCAGTGCTCCCCCACCTTCATGGCAAAGAGCCTGTTCCCAGCATCCAATCCAAATGTGCTCGTCTCTCGTTCAAAGCCATTGCCCCCCATCCCGTCACTGCAGGACCATATAAACAGTCTCTCTCCATCCCTCTTCTAGGCCCCCTTCAGGTACTGGAAGGCTGCCGTTAGGTCTCCCCAGAGATTTACCTTTTGAATGCAGACAGGCTAAGCTACAAAATGCATTTCTGGTATTAAGAACAAGTGATTTAGCTTAGAGGATCCCTTTCACAAAACATTTGATCCATAGAAGGTTTGCCCTTCTTGTGGCTACATTCATGATTGTAAGTTCCTCCCTGCACCTGTTTTGCAACTCCTCCTAAAACCAGGTTTATCAATACATTATCCGTTCTTCTAGCAAGTATTGGGGAAAAGTGATTTGATTTCATACAGCTCCTTCCAGTTTTCATAGGGCAAGTAAATTAAAAAAGAAATCTCAGGTACTTTTAATTAGAAGTCCTTTGTCCTTAAGCGTGTGCTGCTTTGATACAACAATAACACAGGAATCTATTGGAGCCATAATCATACTATTTATTCCTCTGAAGGGAATGTCCACAGCAGCTCCTGCTCCTCCACCTCCACCAGCCTTCATCTTCCCCAAAGCAGCTCCTGCTCCCACCCCACCCTCCTCCACCCTGCCTAAGCAGCTCCTGCTCTGCCACCACCATTTTTGCACCCATCCCAGAGCCTGGGGCAAGACCCTCAACCAGCCAAGAGACCACACAGAGGAGCTCAGCCCCAGTAAGGAGGCCCAGCCAGCACCCGTGGATGATATTGGAGTAGTTGTCAATCCTGTTCCTAACAACCGGGGGCCACCAGGCCCCCCGGCCTTTGTTGTCACCACCACCATCACCCAGTGTGCACCATGGGCACTCACCAGCGATGAGAGGAGGATCCCTCAGCCCAGATGGGCTCAGCTTGGGCCTGCTGCCTTTCCTGGGGGGATTAAAAAGGGGAGTGGGTGGGGAGGAAAAGTGGTCACACCTGGGGTGGGAGGAGACCCCAACAGAGCCCAGGTGCTCTGGAATTTGGGGGGAATGAGACAGGTAGGGTCGAAATGGCCATTCTCTTTCAGCTATGGTTCACCAGCATTTCTGTATCACTGAGAAACTGTTCCCTCTGCCTTTGTCCTGCCACCTTCCTCACGCCAGATCTGCTAAATCAAACTTATACTGGCTGAAAGCAGGCAAAGAACTACTAAAATAGGAGAGAGGAGGCACCACTCAAGCTGCCTGCACTGAAATGCAGATCCTGCTGCTACAGCATTCTCCAGCCTTGTTTCTTCTCCCTCTGCAATCTCTTCCTAGTCTCTCCTTTTCCACACAGGATCCAGCCTTTTGCTTTACAACTTGATTTTCCTGATGGTGCTTCCTAGGGTCCTTTTCTCATCTCCCTTTGTTTATTCATCATCTTTTTACATTCTCCTGGGGCTACATTTTAGTGTCTGTGTTTGTTCAACCATTGTCCTTCAAGTCTTTCTCTCCATTTTTCATCACCAGTCGATACTGGATTTATGACTTTATAGTCAGAATTGATGGAAGCCTCCTTACAGACACAGTTGTTCAGTAAGCTGCATTGTCCAAATCTATGCTAAAAAAGTTGGTCCTGTCCAAACCTCTTTGGGGAAGAGGCTGAATTTGTCAGTAGGGGAAGCCACCACCTTGTGCCTCACTGTGCTCTGCTGCAGCACGTTGCTGCCATTGCGAGTTCAGAGGCAGGGGCTGTGTGCAGGGAACAGGCACCAAGACACCTTTGCAAAGGAGCTACATGATTTGCCAGAGCAGGGATGGGGTCAGCACTTCATTCATGGGGCCTTGCAGAATCAGGTGAAGGACTGCAAGAAGAACCTTGTTCTCTGACAGTTCAATCCTGGCAATCACCTGGCAAACAAGGCATGTTTTTTGTATCATAGTAGCAATACTTACAACGAGAGTCCTGGGATTTGCTTGCAGTATTAATTAGCCATTGCCAGGGAAAATCTCCACCAAATCTTACACTAAATGGTGTGGCTTGATTTTGAGGATGTTCAGTATATTTGGCAGTAGTGATCCTGAAGTTCTCTTAACAGGCCAACAACAGTAACAAGTTGAATCCCAAGAAGCCTGCTGGTGCCTTTTGATGAATCTTTTATTGTATGAACCTCAGAAATTCCTCAACTAAGAAAAAAATCTTGAATTGATTCTCCTTCCTCTAATAATTTCCTCTAACTTTTTCACTTGGATCTTTTAATTTCCAATTAGTAAGTTATTGTAGAAATCACCACATCATCATGCAACCTATAGCAGTTCTAATTGATTCTCAAGCCTTGTAAAATGTTCCAGTTGACTCTATAATAAGTATCATAGTATCAGTCAAGGATCATCTAGTTCCAACCCCCTGCCATGGGCAGGGACACCCCACACTAGATCAGACTGGCCAGAGCCTCATCCAGCCTGGTCTTAAACACCTCCAGGGACGGGGCCTCAACCACCTCCCTGGACAACCCATTCCAGGGCTTCACTGCTCTCATGGTGAAGAGCTCCCTCCTCATGTCCAGCCTGAATCTCCCCACCTCCAGCTTCATTCCATTCCCCCTAGTCCTATCACTACCTGATAGTCTAAGAAGTCCCTCCCCAGCCTTCTTGTAGGCCCCCTTCAGATACTGGAAGGCCACAATTAGGTCACCTTGGAGCCTTCTTTTCTCCAGACTGAACAGCCCCAACTCTATCAGTGTGTCCTCTTAGGAGAGGTGCTCCAGCCCTCTGATCATCCTCATGGCCCTTTTCTGGACACCTTCCAGCACCTCCAGATCCCTCTTGTAATAGGGGCTCCAGAAATGGATGTAGTATTGGACGCAGAACTGGATGCAGTGGGGTCTCACCAGAGCTGAGTAGAGGGGGAGAAGCACCTCCCTTGACCTGCTGGCCACACTTCTCTTGATGCAGCCCAGGATCTGATTGGCTTTCTGGGTTGCAAGTGCACATTGAGAGCTCATGTTGAGCTTCTTGTCCACCAGCACCCCCAAGTCTCTCTCCTCAGGGCTGCTCTCCAGCCAGTCCCTGCCCAGCCTGGATTTGTGCCTGGGATTGCCTCGACCCAGATGCAGGACCCTGCACTTGGTCTTGTTGAAGCTCATGAGGTTGACTTGTGCCCACCTCTCCAGCCTGTCCAGGTCCCTCTGGATGGCATCCCTTCCCTCCAGCGTGTCCGCTGCACCACACAGCTTGGTGTCATCAGCAAACTTGCTGAGGGTGCACTCGATGCCACTGTCCATGGCACCCACAAAGATGTTGAACAAGCCTGGGCCCAGGACTGATCCCTGAGGGACTCCGCTTAAGATTCAGTGGTCCAAAAACTTTGCAGAGAATGTGTGCTGTATAATTTCAGTGCTTGACCTCAATTTGTAGAAATAAGGCATGCTGTAAAATAGTGTGTAAATGAGCTGGGTCTGTATGGCTTTCTGTAAGGAATCTAGCACGTACCTGTATACTGCAGTTAAATTGTACAACTGGAAAATTCTCTTTCTTCTTCTGTTTTTCTTTCCAGTACTACGAAATGGTGCATGGGAGATTGTCCACTGGGAAAAGGTGTGTGATTATCTTGGTGGCTTCTAGAGCATCATGCAGGTTTCAGATTTGCTTTATTTCTCCAAATAATCATCAGTGATAAGAATTTTACCAGGGGGAATGTATAATCTTCTGTATTTTATGTAATCTTTGTTAATATCCGTCTCTTCAAATGTACTTTTAAGTCAGTTTTGATGGCATGGGTCAGGCAAAACTGCCATTAAAAGCTTTAAGTGCAGTGAAAAATAGCATAGATAATATGATTGACTCAGAAGTATTTGCATTTGGCAACATGATACAGTTCCTTAGTACTCTTTGGTGTGCCAAGGCAGAAACTTCTTTCTGGAAACTAGGTACTTTGTGTATTTGCCGACCTCTTTCGGCTTAAACCATCAGAACTTGGCAAAGCATTACGCGGTAGTAAGGAAGGGGCTGTTAAAGGTAACTTTCAAAGACTAAAGGTTATGCTCTCTAGTCCCTTGGATTTGTTGTTTGTTGTACCTGAAAGCTTGTGCAAAATTTGACCCACAGTAGTTTAGATGCAGGGTTCAGATAAAATTGGTGTACATCTGGTGGAGAAGGAAGGATGAGGTAGTACGGTGCAACAGAGGTGTGAGCTTCAAAGAGATTAATTTCATCTTTAACTCCTCTTCAGTCACCTGATAAAATATTCTACAATGGCTAGCAAAAAAAAAAGAACTGCATGGAGAAGGTCAGGATTACGCCTGCTAAAGAACAGATTTCCAAAGAATTCTGGTGACCTTTGGGTGCCTAAGTACCTGTAGGCTTCTCTTAAGCATATGAATTTCTAACAGACTCTCTAGCAAATTCAGCAGGTAAATATTGATGTGCTTAATACAAAGGGCTAACATATTTTGTTTGAGACCATTAACCAATTCCCAGTTTTCTTTCAGGTAGATGTTGGAGATATAGTTATAATAAAAGGCAAAGAGTATATACCTGCTGACACTGTACTGCTCTCATCAAGGTAGAGATGCCCACTGATGCTTATAGTGTAGAGGCTGGTTTCTCTACCCTGCATTTCTTTATTTATTTCTTTATTTGTGATTGCTCCAAGGAAATAAGGAATAAACAAAAATGCTGCTGCTCTGAAGTGTAGTCTTTTGTGTTCGTTTGGGCATTCATCATTTCAGGCAGTGTTTCTTTAAACTGTGACAAGCACAGTTTTAAAATCACACTGGCATTCAGTTAGCCCTTAAGAAAAACTGAGTGTATTATTTTGCTGTTGGATACAATACAAACAAAGTCTGATTCTCTGTCTAAAAATTGGCCCTGAAGTGCCATATTTAACCACGTTGGCTATTTTTTGCTATGTGGCTAACAAATTGCCTTCTGTGAGCAAACAAAAATTGGTGTGTTGCAGGGAGCAAAAATGGGGTTTCATGGCTGTAGTCACCAGTTTGATAACTGAACTGGGGGGAAAAAGGTGCACATGAGATGTGAACCATCAAATTAGCTCTGTCTTTGAGCTGAACATTCACTTCATTCCCTAATATATAGCTATATAAAATGAATAATTTCAGCACTGCAAGAGGTACTTAATTTCTAGCATGGAATGCTTGTGACTCTTTTGACATGGACAATCAGAGGTTGTTTATCATCATTTCCTTGGACAGTTTTATTTAAGAAATCCACATGCAATGTGGAAGATGCACGTTTTTCAACATCTATTTGATCAGGTCAATAGACAACATATTCTAAGGCAATATAGGTTTTTTTTAATGAAGATTATTTGAATATGATCAGTTGTCTTTTGATTTCTTGCTGTGTGTTTACAATGCAATTTCCTGTGGTTTTTTTTTCCCCCACGGCACAAGCAGAAGCATTCTTGTAACGTGTGTGATTTATGGGTTAAGTATAAACCATCAATGATCCCACTGAGGTTAATGAATCCTCTCCTATGTGTAATTAACGAGGTTAGGATCTCATGTATTTCTGTGACAGACTGTGGGGTAGATTAGTACATTGCTTGCACCTGAGAAGTGAATGCACCTGTTCCCAAAACTCTTCTATTAAATGATTATCAAGTCTAAAGTAGTTGCCAGATAGTACTGTAAATTTTCTCCACAGTCTGCCTTCAGTACTGTTTGTCATGACTTCATATGTTTTTTTGTACTGAGTATCCTCTATAAACATTTTGCTTCTGCACTTCCAGAAGCATTTATGTATTTTATTGATACTTCTGCACCAAGATCTTCATAGGCAATACACTATGCAACAAGAACACTTGTTCTGTTGGCCTGATAATGGCTTCTGTTGTGCTAACCATAGTGTTCTGCAAGCAGATTGCATCCTTTCAGAGCAGCTTCTTTATCCTCTTCCTGAGCAAGCTCCTAAATTGGAGCTTGCCTAGGTACCTGTTCTGTCCTTCGGGATTTGGAGGACACTTGCATCACAGTGTGGTCCAGTTGTAATTTACACCCAGAAAAATACCAATTGCCTGCAAGTCCTTGAAGGACTCCTTTATCATATGTTGATAAACTGAAATAATAGCTGCTACTGGATTTGTCAAGACTGCTGCCTGTTTGTTTAACCTCACTTTACAGCCCTTGTCAGAACACTATCCTAACTGTGACCATTACCCATCTTGAATTTTCCTGTCAGGTTTTCTTCTAGGAACCAGTTTGCAGAAAGGACTCTGAATCATGGTTGCTTTTCTGGGCTCAGTTCAGGCATTTCTTCCAGCTAAAACTTCTTTCTTAGTTATATTACTAGGTTCTGTTGCAGCCCTCCTTCCAGTAGAAAACCCTATGCTACTACATTGCCTCCAATTCTGCCAGCACATGGGTATGCGCTTTTCTTCTCCACCTCTCATCTCCACTTGGCCATGTATTCTCCAGGAATACAGTCTCATCAATTTTGCTTTCCAGGTGTTTATTGGTGCCCAGTTACATTTCAGGTTGCAGTAGCAGTGTGAGGCTGCAGACCTGGTTTGAATTCAACCTAATGCTTTGGTTCTTTTTATCAGCAATAGCACTTCCTGGAGAATGAGAGGATCTTAATTATTTTAAGAAGCCATAATCTCTTAACAGTGAAAGGATGCAAACCACTGAGACTTAATTCTTTTTGGCTCTTGCTCTCTCAGTGCAAATTAAAACTTACCCAGGTGAAACAAAACACAAAATTCTCTTTCAGCATGTCTGCACAGAGAGGTTCTTGTCACCTGATTGCTCAGAAGAGTTGGTGGGAAATGATCTGTTGTTGGGGTTTTTTGTCACAGTTGGATGGTGTGGCTGGAAGCTTCATTTCAGCTGAGAAATAAGCACAGCAACTCTTATTTTTACTGGACAACATCAATGTGTTCTGCTGCTTAAGAATGGTGCCTTACAGTGAAGCAATCCCCTCGAGGGAAAATTGACACGTTCTAGCTCAGTTCTTCCTGACCTGATTAAAATAGATTTTGAAAAAAATGCCATCAGACATTTTAATTAACATGTATTGTTTGTATAATAATTTCAAACTCTTGTCTTTTTGTCTTTTGTCCATTTGTTTGGTTTGGTTTGGTTTGGTTGCTTTGGTTTGGTTTTTCGGTTTGATTTTTTTGTTGTTGTTGTTGTTTTGGTTCTTTGGTTTGGGTTTGTTGGTTTTTTTTTTCCTTTCTTTTCCCTGCCACTTATTTTTCTGTTCTAATCATTTTCAAACTGGGATATGTAGGTGGCAGTAGGGGAAGTAGTGAAAGTGACCAATGGGGAGCATCTCCCAGCTGATCTCATCAGTCTGTCCTCAAGGTTAGAATAAACTAGCCGCACAGGCTGCGTGTACGTGGGTCCTCACATACCAAATGCAAAGAACACTGCCGTGCTGCTAAGCTTTGCTTTGCTGTTCTCCATTCTTTCCCCAAATATTTATGAAATCAGAAAGGGCTTGGCTGATAAAAGTGTAGCTCACTGAAGTGTAAACTCATGCCCATGCCCCCAAGAAATGAGAATTTCAGTCCCCTCTAGCTTCTACATTATCCCCCTGAAATTTTGTTATCGGACGAGTCGTCATCGAATAACCTCACAGTAAACCACCAGGATGAATCCATGTTTGATTCCTTAGAGCAAATTAAAAGAGCAAACATGTTCATACCAGCCCACTATTTCCAGCAAAGAGTACATACAGTCTAATGTTGCTAGGCCTGGTAGAGGACCCTCTGCACAAACTGGATGTTGCACAATCTCTGCTGCATGCAATGGCAACAGCAGCGCTGTTCTTGTGTGTTGTGACAAAATGCATGTTCCTTAGACACGTCAGCTTGATGCTATTGTCTGCACTGGTACTGTACTTTTGTTTTTCCCTACCAAATCAATGGGCCTGCCTTGATCTAACTGTAACTTACCTGATTTTGGAGGTCACTGCTATCTGCTACAGTAATGACAATGAAGCATGTGTCTCACTTGAAATGTCTTTGCTGCCTTAGTGTGTTTCTAAAAGCGCTTCACAACAGCACTGGTTCGGTATTTTACTGTTCACTAATAGAAATGTCAGACCTGTAATAGTGTTTTAGACAGGTGATTCCATCCCAACTGTCCAAAGAGGTGTTATTTACATTTGTAGAAAAGTTTGCCAAGAGGAAAATGCTAGCCTGAAAGGAACCTGTGGTAATGACTTGCCACATTTTAATGCTTTTGGTGTACAACAATGTTGGAATCGCCTGCAGAATTTTCTTCTGCAAGCATTTGAAACGGAGTTGCAGATCAGCAGCCACTGTTCAATTAAGAAAGCAAATTTTGAAGATCACTTCATGCTTGAATGTTGTGCTAGAAAGAAGGAAAGTATTAGAAGCTTTAAAGTGGTGCAGAGAGAAAACAATTGCTCTTTCTAGTGTCAAAGGATTTTATGATTCCTCTGGTGCTTTACAGGTGTTGTAGGTGTTCTGTTCTCTTGTCTAGAAAATGGGACCTGAATGAAGTCATTCAGAAGTCCTGACCTGTCAGAGCTGTTCTTGTATGCTTCCACAAAAGTAGTTTTGTCCTTCTCTGTCTCTATTATCCTGGTTAACCCCTTCTATAATGGTCATAATATGCTTTAAAACCTGAAAGTACTTCACAAAGTACTGCTGTGTTACACAACAGAGAATTGTGTTGAAAATTGAAACGGAATAACCCCTTTCATCAGTACGTCAGGTAGATGAACTATTCAAATAGTAATCAATCATAGAATCAAAGAATCAACCAGACTGGAAAAGACCTGAGATCATCAAGTCCAACCTATTACCTAATACCTAGCACCTCATGACAACTAAACCATGGCTTCAAGTGCCATATCCAATCCTTTTTGAACATCTCCAGTGATGGTGACTCCACCACCTCCCTGGGCAGCACATTCCAATGGCCAATTACTCTTTCTGGGAAGAACTTTCTTCTCACCTCGAGCCTAAACTTCCCCTGGTGCAGCTTGAGATGGTGTCCTCTTATTCTGGTGCTGGTTGCCTGGGAGAAGAGACCAACCCCCACCTGGCTACAACCTCCCTTCAGGTAGTTGTAGACAGCAAGAAGGTCTCCCTGAGCCTTCTCTTCCTAAGGCTAAGCAACCCCAGCACCCTCAGCCTCTCCTCACAGGGCTGCGCTCCAGACCTCTCCCCAGCCTCGTCCCCGTCCTTCTTAAACTGAGGAGCCCAGAACTGGACACAGGACTCAAGGTGTGGCCTAACCAGTGCTGAGTACAGGGCACAATGACTTCCCTGCTCCTGCCAGTCACACTGTTCCTGATCCAGGCCAGGATGCCATTGGCCTTCTTGGCCACCTGGGCACACTGCTGGTTCATGTTCAGCCAGCTGTCAGCCAGTACCCCCCAGGTCCCTTTCTGCCTGGCTGCTCTCCAGCCACACTGTCCCCAGCCTGCAGAAATTTACAACTTCTAATTTCTCAAAAACCTTTTGAAATGGCACAAAGAGGACAGGTACCTCTTAAATACTGGATTATGTTACCCACAACAGAGACTTATTTTTATCAAAGAACCCTTTACAGGAAAAAACTTCCATGTCTAAAGTCCTGCTGCCTCCAGTAATCGGCACTACAAAGGCACCGCATTTGTGCCTGCTTCTTAATTTCATGCAGAAGCAGAAAACTCAGTGTGTGCAGCTTTTTTGGGGGGGGCAATGTTTCACCTGAGGCAGGCATCTTTTGGCAGACTTTTCTGAAAATGTGAAGGACTGTTGGTTTGCCAGATTTGGCTGTGAATCATTCTGGTTCTGAAGATCTGATAAGAGAAAGGATAAATAGCCGTTGAAAGATGACAGAAAGCTCGTGGAGCTTAACAATTGCAATTTTAAATGAAGGAATTGTGGTGTTGTGTGTTTTTCTTTTCCCTCCATAGTGAACCACAAGCTATGTGCTACATCGAAACCTCTAACTTAGATGGTGAGACTAACTTAAAAATTCGACAGGTAGGACTTTCACTTTGCAGAATATTGTTTGGTAGCATTTGAATTGCTTCTCAAGCCGTGTCTTAAGGTGGGAATGGCTGTTGTAGAAGACTGTGGCATTTTAATGGTTTGCATAAGAAGGTGCAGGTTGTTAGCATCACAAAGCTGTTGTCCAAGCAATGAAGCAGAAAGAAGAAATGGTTGCTCCCAAGCCATGCACTGCACTTTGGGTTAGGACTTTTCAGTGGGGAAATAGGTCGGAAGAGTTGTTGTTGGGTATTGCTTTTCAGAGGATAGGTGAGGGAGAAGCCTTGCAGAAAGAAGCTGATAGTATCACAGTATCATAGTACCAGTCAGGGTTGGAAGGGACCACAAGGATCATCTAGTTCCAACCCCCCCTTGCCATGGGCAGGGACACCCCACACTAGATCAGGCTGGCCAAAGCCTCATCCAGCCTGGTCTTAAACACCTCCAGGGACGGGGCCTCAACCACCTCCTTGGACAACCCATTCCAGGGCTTCACCACTCTCATTGGGAAGAGCCTCCTCCTCACGTCCAGCCTGAATCTCCCCACCTCCAGCGTCATTCCATTCCCCCTAGTCCTATCACTACCTGATAGCCTGAGAAGTCCCTCCCCAGCCTTCCTGTAGGCCCCCTTCAGACACTGGAAGGCCACAATGAGGTCACCTCGGAGCCAGTATTGACCTTGAGGGGCAGGTAGTGATAGCAGTTTTTGACTGGATAGAGTGCCTCTATGCAGGGGTGACCTTGCTGGGTTATATGATGGATTATGACCATATCTTGACCATGATGTCTCAAGATACAACTTTTTCACTATCTGTAGTGTCCAGCAGTGTGACAGCAAAGTGTGGCAGTCCCATTTTTGCACTGTCAGATTTATAATACTTGGTTTTCTATATTGAAAAGTGATTTTCAGAGTCATGACAAGCTCATTTTGTTCACAGGGTTTGCCACTAACATCAGACATAAAGGACATAGAAAGCTTGATGAGACTTTCAGGCAGAATTGAGTGTGAGAGCCCAAACCGACACCTCTATGACTTTGTTGGAAATATCAGACTGGATGGGCATGGGTATGTAAACATGAAGATCACTTCAGTATATTCCATCTAACAGTAGACAGCTGTGTATTGTTGAACTACTCAAGTTAAAATATCAACTGTAAAGTCTGTTTTCTGTAACGACCACAGAGGTAAAAATATTTTCTGATGTGTTCTTTAATAGCCTTTCTTCTTTGAAAAAACTTGATGGGTTAAAATCATACTTCTGAGGTCTCCAACTGAAGTTTTATTACTAGTTGACCTGCATAAACAAATTGGTATTAATTAATATGAGGGAGAACTAATCAAAATCTGATCAATCTGGATTATGTTCCTATTAACTCACTTAAGCATCTCATTCCTTGTCTGTTAAGTTTATATTAGGATAGGATAGGATAGGATAGGATAGGATAGGATAGGATAGGATAGGATAGGATAGGATAGAATAGAATAGAATAGAATAGAATAGAATAGAATAGAATAGAATAGAATAGAATAGAATAGAATAGAATAGAATAGAATCAACCAGCTTGGAAAAGATCTTTGAGATCATCAAGTCCAACTTATCACCCAACACCATCTAATCAACTAAACCATGGCACCAAGTGCTTCATCCAGTCTCCTCCTAAACACCTCCAGTGATGGTGACTCCACCACCTCCCTGGGCAGCCCATTCCAATGGCCAATCTCTCTTTCTATGCAGAACTTCTTCCTATCATCCAGCCTAAACCTCCCGTGGTGCAGCCAGAGACTGTGTCCTCTTGTTCTGGTGCTGGTTGCCCGGAAGAAGAGACCAATTCCCACCTGGCTACAACCTCCCTTCAGGTAGTTGTAGATGGTAATAAG
>CM066582.1:35906187-36011187 GCA_033816785.1 Picus viridis | reverse complement strand
CTGTCAACACTGCCAGAAAAGTTAACTGTGAAAATTAACTTCCTAGCTTATGGACAATAATCATCTGCCTTTTGAGAAATTAGCAGTGAGTGATGACAACTGCTGGTTGCCTTTAGTCACTGGCACTGATTCTTTTAATGCTAAATTATAAAACTCCTTTTTTGTTTCTAGTACTGTTCCACTGGGATCTGATCAGATTCTTCTACGAGGAGCTCAGTTGAGAAACACTCAGTGGGTTCATGGGATAGTTGTCTACACAGGACATGACACAAAACTTATGCAGGTTGGTCCCTTGGCATTTCTCTCAGTCATCTGTTTTGTTACCTTATTGTGTCCTTACACAGCACAGAAAAGCCTTTCAGAAAGCATAGGCAGATGCAGCATAGTAGTTAAATGTCAATAATAGAGCATCTTTCTTACAAAGTAAACCCAGTAAAGTGAAACATTTCTTTATTTTTAGTCAATTAGCCACAGAGTAGGGTTTTTTCCCCCACTAGTAATCATGTTTGTTGGTTAATCATGTTCTGTTTTGCAAAACTCTCTTATTAGCAAGCTGGATCATTATAGTTTGCCTGATCTTGTTTTATTTCTGACTGCTCAAACTGTCCCCTTGTGGAGCTTTCTTTCAAGTGCAGAGGTAAGCATTCTGGTCAGAAGAGAAAGTGAAACTTGATTTGCAAAAAGTGGAAGGAAGAGAACCCCTTCTCAGACACTGAAATTGCTTTTCCTAGTGCTGTTTGAAATAAGAAGTGAGATGCATTTGTTCAGGGGAAAAAAAGAGTGCTTCCAGCTTGATCTTGCATGTCTCTTACTGCTTTTGTGCTTTGTAAAAGAGATATTTGAACCAGCTGGGTTGGATTGTGTTCTGTAGCACTGATAAGGTGTGCACATGCATTCTTTTTAGTGTCAGCTGTTGCTGTTCTGAGTGTTCTGTGTGATCATTTAAACTGCTTGTGACACAAATCTAAAGTTCTACCTTTTAAGATTTATAAGGTTGTGGTGGTTTAAGCCTTAACTGGGAGCTAAGAGCTCAGATGGGGGCAAGGCTGAGAATCTCTCCCCGCTCCCCCTCCTCCCTCCCAACAGAGGGGGAAAAAAGGGAAAGGAGCAAATCCACCAAACAATAATTTGGAGTTGGCTTGGAAGTAGAGAGGTAAAGAGTTTTCTTTAAACAATAGATAGATAGATAGATAGATAGATAGATAGATAGATAGATAACAACAACAGGTAAGGTTCACAAGGGCAAGGAACAGGGATGGATGGGAGGGGGACAAAGAAGAATACAAAACCAGTCTCTCTCTGAAGAGGCGCAGGGGCAGCAGGGAGAAGGATCAGGCCTGACCATGTGTAAGAGGAGCAGGAAGGCAGCCACAGTAGCTCTCACCCAGGAGAGGCAGGAGCCAAAAGGAGAGACTAATGACTGCAATGTCCTGCTTTTTATACCCTAGCTGGGCAGAGAGTGGGGAGTGGAACAGACTGAGTTTCGCGGGGGGGGGGGGGAACGCCTGCAGGGAGGGCAAACCACCCTCAAGCCCTCCACCCTGTTTTGTTTCTTTTCAGAATGGGCATTAACCCACCACAAAGGTTTATAAGGTTAAGGTTTAGAAGGTGCTTCCTCTTTTTCTTTTTGGAGTGAGCCAGCGCTGCCATTTATGGGGATCACCTAGTCAAGGAATACTTAGCAAAGGATGCAGTAAGACACAACTTGACAAGTGAGAGCTGTTTCTACCACTTCTAGTTGTTAATGTCCAGTCTTGGGTTTTGTCTTCTGCAGAATTCCACAAGTCCACCTCTTAAGATGTCTAATGTGGAGCGGATTACAAATATTCAGATTTTGATTCTCTTCTGCATCCTTATTGGCATGTCTTTGGTCTGCTCTATTGGTTCAGCTATATGGAATCGAAGGCACACTGGAAGAGACTGGTATCTTGATCTAAACTGTAAGATGTAAAACAATATGCTGATATTTCAGTGTTGAATTGTCTTTCCTGTTTGGAAAGGAGGATGGTTACTGTCCATTCCACAGTATGTTTTCAATCAGTCTTCTCATTTGGGTTGTTGACTAAAGCCTTTTGGCTAGGAATATCACAGCAAGTATAAAAAGTACCTTACTGTGCCATCATCAGCTCTTCTTAGATTCAGGAAGGGGATCTTTCTTTGTGTCTTTCAGCCTCTACATCTTTGCAGCTCAGCAAGCTCTAGATCATGTTGTAGAGAATCCTGCTCTGGAGATATTAAAAACCCACCTGTATGCATTCCTGGGTGATCTGGTCTATGTGATCCTGCTCTGGCAGGGAGGTTGGATCTTTCAAGGTCCCTTCCAATCCCTACCATTCTGTGATTCTACTGGGATAAACAGTCAACTTCCAAGACATCAGACTAAAGCAATTTTCAACTTTTCCTGATGCATTACATTTAAAGCTGCAGTTATCTTTCGAATTTTTAATCTCCCTCATCCCAGGAAGTGATGCTGTGACTTTAGAATCATAGAATTGTTAGGGTTGGAAGGGACCTCAAGGACCATGGGCAGGGACACCTCACACTACATCAGGTTGCTCACAGCCATATCCAGCCTGGCCTTAAAAACCTCCAGGGATGAAGCTTCCACCACTTCCTTGGGCAACCTGTGCCAGTGTCTCACCACCCTCATGGGGAAGAACTTCTTCCTAACATCCAATCTGAATCTACCCATTTCTAGTTTTGTTCCATTTCCCCTAGTCCTATCATTACCTGACACAGTTTTTCCTGTACAGCAGGAATATTGGCTGTCAACATGACATCTTAGCAGACTGCTCCTAAAGAAGTTGAAGCAGGCACAGAAGACCTCATCTAAAGCATAGTACTGGGTGACTAGGATAACAGTGTATGCCAAGCACCATGATGCTATGTCAGTTATGTTATGTGAGACTTCACAGCAGTGTGCAACATACTGATATCATTTGACCCTCAGTGAGGGAACTTGGTTTGAAGGCATTTTTCATGAATACACTCTGTGGTCAGTTATTCATATTTCCAGAATTTCTTATGATGAGCCTAGAGCTATCTTTACTTAGCCAGTGGAACCAGCACTAGGCTTTCTGTTCCTGAAAGAAGTCTTGAATGCAAAGAAAGCTGCAGAATGAAGTCATCAAAGTTTGCTTTTTATGAATTGGGGAAGATGGCAAAGACCTCTAAATTGAACTCCACTCAATGATGCTTAAGCCCTGTGAAGGTCACACTTCTAGGCAAGTGATACTGTAATTACAGGATCACAGGATGTCAGGGATTGGAATGGACCCAAGAGATCATGGAGTCCAACCCCCTGCCAGAGCAGGACCATACAAGTTGGTGAGGGGTTTGGAACACAAGACCTATGAAGAGAGGCTGAGGGAGCTGGGGTTGCTTAGCCTGGAGAAGAGGAGACTGAGGGGTGACCTTATTGCTCTCTACAACTACCTGAAGGGAGGTTGTAGCCAGGCAGAGGTTGGTCTCTTCTCCCAGGCAGCCAGCACCAGAACAAGAGGACACAGTCTCAAGCTGCGCCAGGGCAGGTTTAGACTGGACATTAGGAGGAAGTTCTATACAGAGAGAGTGATTCCCCATTGGAATGGGCTGCCTGGGGAGGTGGTGGGGTCGCCGTCTTTGGAGGTGTTCAGGAGGAGACTTGATGGGGTGCTTGGTGACATGATCTAGTTGTTTGATGGGTTGGACGCGATGATCTTGAAGGTCTCTTGCAACCTGGATTATTGTATTGTATTGTAATCTAGCTCAGGTCACAGGGGAACACATCCAGAAGGACCTTGAAATTCTCCAGAGAAGGAGACTCCACAACCCCTCTGGGGAGCCTGTTCCAGTGCTCTGTGACCCTTACAGTAAAGAAGATCCCCCTTGTGTTGAGGCAGAACCTCCTGTGCTGCTGCTTACATCCATTGTTCCTTGTACTATAACAGGGAACAAGTGAGCAGAGCCTGTCCCCTCTCTCCCTGACCCCCAGCCCTCAGATATTTATAAACAATTATTAAATCCCCTCTAAGTCTTCTCTTTTCCAGACTAAAAAGCCCCAGGTCCCTCAGCCTCTCCTCGTCAGGCACTGAATTCTCAAGTTTCTTCCTCTCCAGTTTCTTCTTAGATATGGAACAGTTTGAAAATCAGCCTACACTGCATGCACAGACTTTGGTCTTAAGTTTGGGTTTAATGTCAAAAATATTTTTTAATTTTTTTTTTTTTTTTTTGGCAGATGGTGGAGCAAGCAACTTTGGATTGAATTTCTTGACTTTTATCATTCTCTTCAATAATCTGATTCCAATCAGCTTGTTGGTTACGCTTGAAGTTGTTAAATTCATCCAGGCATATTTCATCAATTGGGTAAATATTGCTTTCATACTGTGCATTGACTTTTAAAATCAAGTGGTTTACAAGTGAAATGATTCAATTTTTTTTTCTTAATAAAGCCAGTGTCTGTTGTTAATATGTCTTATAGAATCATAGAATTGTCAGGGTTGGAAGGGACCTCAAGGATCATCCAGTTCCAACCCCCTTGCCATGGGTAGGGACACCTCACACTAGATCGGGTTGCTCACAGCCACATCCAGCCTGGCCTTAAAAACCTCCAGGGATGAGGCTTCCACCACCTCCCTGGGCAACCTGTGCCAGTGTCTCACCACCTTCATGGGGAAGAAATTCTTCTAACATCCAATCTCAATCTACCCATTTCTAGATCATCAAGTCCAACCTGTTCCAGTGGCTCACCACCCTCATGGGGAAGAACTTCTTCCTAACATCCGAGCTGAATTCTACCTCTTTCTACTCAGTCCATGGAAAAATTTCCTAGGCATCAGCCTAAAACTGCCACAGATATAAATAGCTAAGGCTGGCTTTTGTTGAAGAGTTATTAATGTAGTATTCCTGTTTGTTGCCAAATCTATTTTTAGATACAAGGGCATAATAGTTTTTCTGGATTACTGGGGGGAAAAAATCAGAGGAGATCTCAAAGCATCACAGAGGAGCTTTAAAGAGGAAACCAAACTTTCAAACTTTCTCTGGAAACCCTTGAAAGTGACCTTGATTGTGGCTTCCCATGTAGCAATAATCATAAGTAGATAACTTGCATTTGTGTTCAATCTCCTCTTCAGAGTGCACTGTCAGCAAGTTTGCTGATGACACCAAGCTGGGTAGAGTGGCTGACACACCAGAAGATTGTGCTGCCATTCAGCAAGAGTTGGACAGGCTGGAGAGTTGGACAGGCTGGAGAGTTGGCAGGGAAAAATTTGAAGTTCAACAAGGGCAAGTGTAGAGTCTTGCACCTGGGAAAGAACAACTCCATGTATAGGCTGGGGACAGACTTGTTGGAGAGCAGTGAAGGGGAAAGGGACCTGGGGGTCCTGGTGGATGGAAGGATGACCATGAGCCAGCAATGTACTCTTGTGGCCAGGAAGGCCATTGCCATCCTGGGGTGGATTAGAAGGGCTGTGGTTAGTAGGTCAAGAGAGGTTCTCCTCCCCCTCTACTTTGCCCCGGTGAGGCTGCATCTGGAATATTGTGTCCAGTTCTGGGCTCCTCAGTTTAAGAAAGACAGTGAGCTGCTTGAGAGAGTCCAGCATCAAGCCACAAGGATGATTAAGGAAGTGGAACATCTTCTGTACAAGGAGAGACTGAGGGAGCTGAGGGCTCTGTAGCTTGGAGGAGACTGAGAGGTGGCCTCAGTAATGTTTATAAAGATGTAAAGGGTGAGTCCTGACAGGATGGAGCCAGGCTCTGCTGAGTGGTGCCCAATGACAGCACAAGGGGCAGTGGTGGAAGTTGAGGCAGAGGAAGTTTCACATAAATATGAGGAAAACTTTTTTCACTGTGAGGGTGACAGAACACTGGAACAGGCTGCCCAGGGAGGTTGTGGAGTCTCCCTCTCTCTGGAGACATCCAAAACTTGCCTGGATGAGTTCCCGTGTGATCTGCTGTAGGTGATCGTGCTCTGGCAGAGGGGTTGGACTGGGTGATCTTTCAGGGTCCCTTCCAGCCCCTGAAATTATGTGATTCTGTGATTCTATGCTTATCTGATCTATTTATGTACTAGCTTTCTTGTAATAAGTTATGAAAGACTAATTTTAACATATATATATATGCACCTTTTTTATCTGTAGGACATAGACATGCACTATGAACCAACAGACACTGCTGCAATGGCTCGTACTTCCAATCTCAACGAGGAACTTGGGCAGGTAGGAAAAAAACATCACCATTTCTAATTCTCTATCCTGAAATCATTCACATGGTTTAAAGTATTAAAACAATGTGTTCATTCAGTCAAAAAAATAATATATGCTCTTGCCTTAGTCTTTGCTTATCCTTATTCTCTTCGTTTTGTCTGGTATTTTTAAAAGCACTTCGCAACATGTGGGAGTTAAGGTTTCGAAACAGTATTAAATGGACAAATACCCTCAGTGAGTTTGCAGGTGACAACAAGCTGGGGGCTGTGTCAGCCTCCTAGAGGGTAGGGAACCTTTTACAGTGGGATCTGGGCAAGTTAGATTGATGGGCCAAGGCTCATTGTATGATGTTTGTCCAGAGAAGGGCCACGAGGATGAGCAGAGGGCTGGAGTGCCTCTCCTATGAGGACAGACTGAAAGGGTTGGGGCTGTTCAGTCTGGAGAAGAGAAGGCTCCAAGGTGACCTAATTGTGGCCTTCCAGTGTCTGAAGGGGGCCTACAAGAAGGCTGGGGAGGGACTTCTCAGGATATCAGGTAGTGATAGGACTAGGAGGAATGGAATGAAGCTGGAGGTGGGGAGATTCAGGCTGGACATGAGGAGGAAGTTCTTCACCATGAGAGTGGTGAAGCCCTGGAATGGGTTGTCCAGGGAGGTGGTTGGGGCCCCATCCCTGGAGATGTTTAAGCCCAGGCTGGATGAGGCTCTGGGCAGCCTGATCTAGTGTGGGGTGTGCCTGCCCATGGCAGGGGGATTGGAACTAGATGATCCTTGTGGTCCCTTCCAACTCTGACTGATACTATGATACTAAGTTCAACAAGGCCAAGTGCCAGGCACTGCACTTGGGTCACACGAACCCCATGGTAAGCTACAGGCTTGGGGGTGTGTGGTTGGAAAGCTGCAACTTAGAGAGGGACCTGGGGATATTAGTTGGTAGTGAGCAGAACATGAGGCAGCAGTGTGCCCAGGTGGTCAAGAAAGCCGGTGGCATCCTGGCTTGGATTAAAAACACTGTGGCCAGCAGGGACAGGGAGGTGATCATCCCTCTGTATTCAGCATGGTGAGGCCACACCTCAAGTGTTGTGTTCAGTTCTAGGCCCCTCACTACAGGAAGGACATTGAGATGCTGGAGTCTGTCCTGAGAAGGGCAATGAGGCTCTTGAAGGGCCTGGTGCACCTGGCCTGTGAGGAGCATCTGAGGAAGCTGGGGGTGTTCAGTCTGGAGAAGAGGAGGCTGAGGGGAGACCTCATTGCTCTCTGTAACTACCTGAAGGGAGGTTGGAGTGAGGAGAGGGCAGCCTCTTGATGACAAGTGACAGAACCAGAGGGAATGGTTTCAAACAGCACCAGAGGAGGTTCAGGCTGGATATTTGGAAATATTTCTTGACAGAGAGGGTTCTCAAACATTGGGATGGTCTGCCCAGGGCAGTGGTGGAGTCACCATCCCTGAGGATGTTCAAGCGCTATGTGTACCTGGTGCTTAGGGACTTGGTTTAGTGTTGACCCTTCAGTGCTGGGTTGAAGGTTGGACTGGATGAGCTCTTCAGATCAGACATATTCTATGATTCTGAACACTGCTTTATGTATCAGTGTGCATGTGGTAAGCACAGAAGTTTGAAGTGTATCCTTAAAATTACAAAGTCAGAGGAATTCTGAGCAGTAAGGCTGTCTGGGACACAAAAATTTAGTTTCTATGTACACACTATGATAATGTACAGCCTAGGGAAATAAGGGTCATCACAAACCACTTCATTCCTCTTCTCATTCATGCCTCTTCTCCCAGGCAACCAGCACCAGAACAAGAGGACACAGTCTCAAGCTGCACCAGGGGAGGTTTAGGCTGGATGTTAGGAAGAAGTTCTTCCCAGAAAGAGAGATTGGCCATTGGAATGTGCTGCCCAGGGAGGTGGTGGAGTCACCATCACTGGAGGTGTTTAGAAAGAGACTGGATGGGGCACTTGGTGCCATGGTTTAGTTGATTAGATGGTGTTGGGTGACAGGTTGGACTCAATGATCTCAAAGGTCTCTTCCAACCTGGTTAATTCTATTCTATTCTATTTCTTCATATATTAATTTTTGTTAAGATTAGATTTGGACTAAATTTAGATATGTCACAGGAACATGTTTCAGCTGCAATTTTTAATCAAAATACTTGAAGCAGCAGTTTCTGGAGAGGAAGGGTTTATGATGTTAAGTACATGGAAAACTTGGAGGAAGGAGAAGGGTACAACCTGTTTGTTATTCCTGTGACTTGGTATTTCTGAAGTGTTGTTTTTCTACTAATGTACAAGAGGAGGTTACAAAAGCATGCAGATGCTGTCTTTAACCATGTTGCTTTCTGTCAGAAATGGAGTATTTTACTAGCAAATGCCATTGGTCTTCCCCAGTTTCTCGCATTTCAAACGTATGTAGAATGAATCACAGAATGTTAGGAGTTGGAAGGGACCTCCAGAGATCATTGAGTCCAACCCCCCTGCCAAAGCAGGATCACCTAGGGCAGGCTGCACAGGAACACATCCAGGCAGGTCTTGAAAGTCTCCAGAGAAGACCTCTCCAGGCAGCCTGTTCCAGGGCTCTGTCACACTCACCATAAAGTGTTTCTTCATGCTGAGGTGGAGCCTCTTGTGTTCCAGCTTGAACCTGTTGTTCCTTGTCCTGTCACTGGGCACCACCAAAAAGAGCTTGGCACCTTCATCTTGACACCCTCCCCTCAGATGTTGATAAGATCCACTCTCAGCCTTCTCTAGACTAAACAGCCCCAGGTCCCTCAGTCTTTCTTCATAGGAGAGATGTTCAAGTCCCTTCATCATCCTCATAGCTCTCCACTGGACTCTGCGGCAGATCCCTGTCTCTCTTGAACGGGGAGCCCAAAGCAGGTCACAGTATTCCAGGTGTGGTCTCACTGGGGCAGAGGAGAAGGGGAGGATAGTTAAGTACACTACCATGCACTAAAACTTAAGCTTTTAAGCTTCCTGACATTTCAGTTGATTGCTGTGTTTGGAAATGGAGATCAAGCCTGTACACCAGCCCTGTTTATGTACTGTTCAGAGTGTTTTCCTATAAAGATTGCAGAACTAGTAAAAGTATTTAGTGTGTCGATAGTAATGGATTGGTAATAGATATGTGAATAATTGCTGAATGTTAGTGGCTAATGAATTTTATGATTCATTTAGGTCAAGTACATCTTCTCTGACAAAACTGGTACCCTGACATGCAATGTCATGCAATTTAAGAAGTGTACTGTGGCAGGAGTTGCTTATGGGTAGGTATTTTTTGTATACTTCTCTTTATCTGTGTGCCTTTCTTTTCCTCTGCCTGTGCATATGTGCCCACAGAGTAATACTGTAGTTCAGACAAACTTATGCCTGGCAACATTTGCAACTAGGAGTCACAGAATCAATAGACTCATAGAATTCGCAGAATCACAGAATCACCAAGGTTGGAAGAGACCTCAAAGATCATCAAGTCCAACCTGTCACCACAGACCTCATGACTAAACCATGGCACCAAGTGCCACATCCAGGCCCTCTTGAACACCTCCAGGGATGGGGACTCCACCACCTCCCTGGGCAGCCCATTCCAATGGCTAACAACTCTCTCAGTGAAGAACTTTCTCCTCACCTCCAGCCTAAACTTCCCCTGGTGCAGTCCAGCCATCCTGAAGTCAGTTTGCTAGCAGCTATGAAATCTCCCTTAGAAGAGGTACATCATTTCAATCATCACCTTTCTTTTTCAATAACAAAAATATGGATTTTAGATAGCAGAGGCTTGCTCCTGCTTTAGCAGGACTTCAGCAGGTATGTCTCAGTTTGTTTGCTGTGGTTACTAAAAGAAGTCTTACCTCATACCTGCAAAAACCTGTGTCACTGTCTGTGCCCCATGATTTATGTGGGCACATGCTCTTGCACTAAATAATGTGCAGGCTGAACAAGGAGTTAAAAGACTGCAGCATGACCTACACTACTGTAGCTACCATGCAAGTGGCTTTTACAGATACTGTTTTAGCAGCCTAACTCTAAAAATCAATCTTGCTGTGAAGAAATCTCTCCAAAGAAATGCAAACAAACCATTTTTATTATTTCTTTGTGAGCAGCTGCAGCCAGCTCTTTCAACAGGGTATGTAAAACCCTCCAACTTCTTGTTTACTCAAAAAAGGAAGATCATTAGAGCAGTAAGTAGAGCAAAACTGTAAATGCCAGGGTGTGAGATGCTGGACCTCAGCTGATCTATGAGGAGAGGCTAAGGGAGCTGGGGGTGTCTAGCCTGGAGGGGAGGAGGCTCAGGGGAGGCCTTATTGCTCTCTACAACTACCTGAAAGGAGGTTGTAGCCAGGAGGGGGTGGTCTCTTCTCCCAGGCAACCAGCACCTGAACAAGAGGACACAGTCTCAAGCTGCACCAGGGGAAGTTTAGGCTCAGGGTGAGGAGAAAGTTCTTCACTGAGAGAGTTGTTAGCCGTTGGAATGGGCTGCCCAGGGAGGTGGTGGATTCCCCATCCTTGGAGGTGTTCGAGAGGGGATTGGATGTGGCACTTGGTGCCATGGTTTAGTTAGTCATGAGGTGTTGGGTGACAGGTTGGACTTGATGATCTTTGAGGTCTTTTCCAACCTTATTGATTCTATGATTCTGTGATCTCAAAGCGTTCATTAGGAGATATTTAGACACCTGTAGACCGAAGCAGGGATCAAGCAGAGGTTATGAAATTAAATTGTAGGCTTGGCCTAAAGGTGATGATGGGGCTTTTGTGGCTTTCTCACCTGGATACCTTTGTAAAGCCTAATTTCAGGAGTTTAATCTAGGCTTTCCATTTTGATAAAAATCCTTAATGCAATAAATGATTTTTATTTTTCATTAAGCACAGTTCTAACCTTGACATTTCACATATGTGTGTGTATATATATATATATGTGTGTGTGTATATATATCTATCTATATATATCTCTTCATTTCAACCACCCAAGCTAATTTTATGACTTCAGCAAAAATGCTCTGAGCTAACCATTTTCAAATTCTCTGTGTACCAGTTTCTAAGTCTGGAAAAAAATACTTCAGTGGTAATGGTACTTAAAATCAGGACTTGATTCATTCTGTAGCTTCATCTGAAGCTGGTACAGTAGAAATTCTGAAATTCCTCCTTTATGAAATCAAAGAGTGAATATATTTCTCAGAAAGAATACCTGTAGGGGTTAATTTCCAGCTATACTTTCCAGCTCCCATCCACAGCATTTTGAATAGGCAGAGACAGATTTTTCTGATGAGCATCGCTTGTTTCGAAAGCAGAGTTACTCTTTACACCATGAATAGCCATTACAGCATCTCTCATTGCTACTCTAGAGTCACTCTGTCTTTCTGGTTTGATGCAAATAAGTGGGGAAGACAGAAAAGGCTCGAAATGCCTGTTCCATCTTCCATGCTGCTTCTCAGTAAGCATGCTGTAAGTTGTGAAATACTCAGACTTGTGTCGTCGCAGGGCAGGGTCCTGCACGCGCCGTGGCTGCCGTTGATCATCAGCATTTTGGGAGCTCAGCCAGACAAGCTGCCTCAGCATGGCTTCAGATCGCTGAAAAGCTGCCTTTTGTTTCATGAGAAGCTGTAACAATGTGTGTATATATATATATATATATATATATATATATATATATATATATATATATACTGAAATATAAAGTGAGATTTGAAAAGAGGGCTAATGCCTTTATATCTGCTAGGACAAGATAGTAAACAGACAGACACTCAGTTGATATAAAAAAGCCCAAAAGGGTATTAGGAGTTTACGAAGCCTTAAGAGAAACATCATGGATTTGCAATATTTTATTGCTGCCTGGGCACTACCAAAATACCAGTGGAGGTGCATTTAAAATTTTCTAACAATTTAACTTCATGAACTAATTTCTTTTTTTTAATGCATGATCCAGTTTTTTTAGCCTTTGTGATTCTTTTTCCTCTCCTTCTTTCTGTTCTTTCCTTACTTCTTGTGCAGCCATTGCCCTGAGCCTGAGGATTATGGTATTCCTTCAGAAGATTGGTAAGCTTTGATAATCATTTCGTATGTGGTGTTTGGTGAAGATTCAAACTTAAAACCCATAAGTGAGATTTCTGGAAATAGCCAAATGTGAGATATTTTGAATAGAATAGAATAGAATAGAATAGAATAGAATAGAATAGAATAGAATAGAATAGAATAGAATAGACCAGATTGGAAGAGGCCTTTGAGATTATCAAGCCCAACCTATAACCCAACACCATCTAATCAACTAAACCATGGCACGAAGCACTCCATCAAGTGTCTTCCTAAACACCTCCAGTGATGGTGACTCCACCACCTCTCTGGGCAGCACATTCCAATGGCCAATCTCTCTTTCTTTGAAGAACTTCTTCCTAATATCCAGCCTAAACTTCCCTTGCCACAGCTTGAGACTGTGTCCTCTTGTTCTGGTGCTGGTTGCCTGGGAGAAGAGACCAACTCCCACCTGGCTGCAACCTCCCTTCAGGTAGTTGTAGACAGCAATAAGGTCTCCCCCTGAGCCTCCTCTTCCCCAGGCTAAGCAGCCCCAGCTCCCTCAACCTCTCCTCACGCCCTTAGTCTCTTAAATAATCTCATTCTAGAGATCAAAAGAAGCCACAGTCTCACATTGTAGATTTATTTCTGTTTCTTCCTGCATTACCTGAAGTTATCAGATTTAAGTGTATTTATATACATCAGAGTTTCTTACAATGAGATGTGATACAGGTACCTTTTCACTTCATTTTCTCACAGTATGTTGACTGCAGCCTTTATTGTAACAGCCATAAACCACAATTTGTGTTTTGATCTTAGCATTGTGGATGATTTCTGTATGAGTTGTTAAGAATATGCTAATGTTGATCTCTTTTCTGTTTGATTATTTCTAGGCAGGGCTCACAAAATGGAGAAGAAAAAACATTTAGTGACTCTTCGTTACTGGAAAATCTGCAAAGCAATCATGTAAGTTCTATGGAAACAATTGCCATTGTCTTGTGAAATCAAACCATTGCTTTCAGAAGGGGAAAAGACTATGGAAAAGAAGGAAATGAAGTAATTTAGGGGTTTACACAAAATCAGCATGCCTAGATTCTGATCTGACTGAGGAGCACCGCTACCATTGCTGCTTTCTGTCATTTGTACAAGAGATGTTTTTCCCTACTCATGACCAAGACCACTTATCTTTAAGCAGTGGGACTGTTAGTTCTCTTTTTGAAGAGTGTGAAGAGTTTCTTTCCTTAATTTTGCCTTCCCAGGAGGATAATTTCAGGGTAACTAGCAGACAGTGTAGCATTTTGTTCCTACAAATGGGGCAGTCTTAATTAGAGTGGAGTGGAGTGGAATGGAATGGAATGGAATGGAATGGAATGGAATAGAATAGAATTCATCAGGTTGGAAAAGACCTTTGAAATCATTGAGTCCAACCTATCACCCAACACCATCTAATCAACTAACCATGGCACTGGAGTAGAGTGGAATGGAATGGAATGGAATGGAATGGAATGGAATGGAATGGAATGGAATGGAATGGAATGGAATGGAGTGGAATGGAATGGAGTAGAATAGAATAGAATAGAATAGAATAGAATAGAATAGAATAGAATAGAATAGAATAGAATAGAATAGCTCTTAGACTTACCTGCTATTTTCAGTGCTAGACTGCTTGGAAGAGGTTACTGCTCTTGTCTAAAGAATCTTCACTCAGCTGATTCATCGATGGTTGAATATTGAAAGTTTTATGGTAGATACATAGTATTAAGTATAGGTAATATGAGCATCCAAGCTATAAAAATGCATCTGTGTACATCTTAAAATTAAGAATCCAGGCACACATTCAAGCACAGGTTTCACCACTGCATGTTAAATGTATTCTGAAGGGCTTTGCAATGGAATCTGTAATTCAGCCTTCTGAATACATCTTGAGGGTCTGGGGGTCCTCAGTGGAAGAGGACAGGAATCTGCTCCCATCAGTGCACTATGGATTTAAGTTAGGATTTCAGATATTAGTGTATTTTTATAGAGTAATTGTAATGCTATCTTCATTGTTCACATTGTTAGTCTGCTGCTAATATGATATGCTGTAAATATGCCACAAAAACACTTGGTTGATGTGGCATCTTCTTTGATCTTCTGTAGGGGGAGTGGTGGGATTTTTGAGCAACCACTCAGGAGTCAGTGCAGTCATTTTGTGCATTTGTGCTGTACTTACAAGGTTATTAGCTGTATTCTTAAAAAACAATCAACTATTATGCTTGTCTACACCCTTTTCCCCTCTTTTGGCTAAATCATTTAAAGCTGGATCAGCTTTGCAGATTTTGAAGTGCCTGAGAGATTCATCTAAAGATCTTCCTTTAAAAGCTGTTTGCCTGACCTTGGAGCATTTTCAGTTTGATCTTCAGGTTCAGTTGCTACATCATAGAATCATAGAATTGTCGGGGCTGGAAGGTACCTCAAGGATCATCCAGTTCCAACTTCCCCTGCCATGGGCAGGGACATCTCACACTGCAGCAGGTTGCTCAGAGCCACATCCAGCCTGGCTGCAAAAACCTCCAGGCATGAGGCTTCCACCACCTCCCTGGGTAACCTGTTCCAGTGTCTCACCACCCTCGTGGGGAAGAACTTGTTCCTAACATCCAATCTCAATCTATCCATTTCTATTTTTTTTCCATTCCCCCTAGTCCTATCACTCCCTGACACCCTGTAAAGTCCTTTACCAGCTTTCTTTTAGCCCACTTCAGATACTGGAAGACCACAATTAGGTCTTCTCAGAGCCTTTTTTTTCCAGACTGAGCAGCCCCAACTCCCTCAGTCTGTCCTCATAAGAGAGCAGCTCCAGCCCCCTGCTCATCTTCGTGGCCCTTCTCTGGACATGTTCCAGCACGTCCAGATCCTTCCTGTAATAAGGGCTCCAGAACTGGACACAGTGCTCCAGGTGGGGTCTCACCAGAGTGGGTTCTTGAAAGGTGTTGTCAGATAAGATATTAGACAAAAAGAACATTTCTAGTGAAAAAAACAACAAAGAGACTTCAGTGAATAAAGTGCAACTCATTCAGACTTACCTTCTGTATAAAATACTTATATGAGTTATTCTATGTTTCTGGTAATGTAATTTTGATTGTTATGGTAGCAAATGCCACTTAATTCTTTCTATACAGCTGGTGCCAAAGTACAGCAGCAAAAAGCTACTCTGAATGCTGAAAGCAGGGCACAGGTAGTGCCTCTTTTATTTAGTTGTTGCTAGTTTCTAAAGAAGTGAGGGAAAACCTTCCATTAACTTTTTCTTGACTAACGTTTGTCAGTATGGTTACTTTTCAATTAGTTACTGCTCAAATGATTAATCATGCTCTGACTTTTTTCTTTCCTTAGCCAACTGCACCTATAATATGTGAGTTTTTGACAATGATGGCAGTGTGTCATACAGCAGTGCCAGAGAGAGAAGGCGATAAAATTATATATCAGGCAGCATCTCCAGGTGAGACTCAAATGCTTGAGTGAGCTTACAGACTTTTATCAACTCAATAAGCAAATTTTGTTCAGAGTTTGTTGGTTTTTTGAAGTCTCATGCAAAATGTAAACAAAAAAGCAAACATATCCCTCATAAAAAGAATAGAATAGAATAGAATAGAATAGAATAGAATAGAATAGAATAGAATAGAATAGAATAGAACAGAACAGAACAGAATAGAATTAACCTGGTTGGAAGAGACCTTTGAGATCATCGAGTCCAACATATCACCCAACACCTAATCTAATCAACTAAACCATGGCACCAAGCACCCCAACCAGTCTCTTCTTAAACACTTCCAGTGATGGTGACTCCACCACCTCCCTGGGCAGCACATTCCAATGGCCAATCTCTCTTTCTGGGAAGAACTTCTTCCTAACATCCAGCCTAAACCTCCCCTGGCGCAGCTTGAGACTGTGTCCTCTTGTTCAGGTGCTGGTTGTCTGGGAGAAGACACCATCCCCCACCTGGCTGCAACCTCCCTTCAGGTAGTTGTAGAGAGCAAGAAGGTCTCCCCTCAGATGTCAGTTAAAAGCAGTTTTGTCAGGAAAAAAATATTTAGACTTTTCTAATTTGCTTCAGAAAATACATATGGATGTGCTGTGGATTGTAGAAGGGTGAAGGTTGATTAGCCACACAGCATTCCTAAGGTGTTGTCAGATTGCTGGAAGCCTGAAGGAGCTGCTCGAATGCAAATAGAAATCAGACCAGCAGACAAATTGATGTCCTTGCTTGTGAACCTCTTCTGTACTTGGTAACCATGGTAGTGATGCAGAACAAAGGCTGGGCCTGTAATAAAACATGACAAAGAAATGCTGTTAATGGGATAAAAGTTGTGATAAGTTCTACTAGAGAGTGAGAAAAGATTAGAGTGCAGAGGGCCTGGTTCAAGCCTGCTGTGGTTCACAGACAATTTTTGAACTCAGGAAATTAAGAAGCAAGGCAAAATGATTAAAATATGCTCAGCTCTGCTGAGCAAATGTGTTGTAACAAGTTATGATGGGAGAAGTGACACGGAGCACAGAATCTCCAGCTTTTATCTTCCCTGTCTGCCCCAGCTCCTCAGAGGCTATGTCTCTACATTCTGTCCTTCAGCAGTCAGAATGCAAGGGCAAAGGTAGAGCCATAAATAAAGGTAACTGAGCCGTGGCAATGTTTTATTGGGCATTGTGAGCAAGTTTTCATTCTGACACCCTGAGCCATTTGGAGAGAACTGATGCTTATGGGAGACTGGGTTGCTGCTTGAACTGTTTCCTGAATGTGGGCATTGAAGTTACCTATAATTTACAGGAATGGCTTATCACTCTTCTCTTGTAAAACAGCGCTTGCACAGAAATAAATGTACCTTGTCCAGTGCCCCACTGAGGAAGGTGGCTGTCTAGATGCTTTGAAGAGGATGTTCTTGTTCCTTTGGGGACTTACTGTCTCTGAGTTATAAACTCATTTTATCAGTTTCATCAGGAGAAACAGAGAATTCTTTCCAGCCCCACACTTAGTCTGAAATACCTATAAAGGAGAAAGGAAGTCAATGGGGTAAACTTAACAGCTGTTGTCTTGTACCTCTGCAAAATAACTAATAATGACTTGTTGCAGATGAAGGAGCATTGGTCAGAGCAGCCAGGCATCTTCGTTTCGTATTCACTGGGAGGACTCCTGACTCAGTAATCATAGAGACTGTAAGTACATTGAAAAAACACTATCATTTGCTGTATATACCCTTCACAGAATCACAGAAACATTCAGGTTGGAAAAGACCCTCAGGATCACCAAGTCCAACCATTAACACTACTCTGCAAGGCTCACCTCTAAACGATAGCCCCAAGCACCACATCCAAACCACCTTTAGACACATCCAGGCCTGGTGACTCCACCACCTCCCTGGGCAGCACATTCCAATCCCTGACCACTCTTTGTGTGAATTTAGTTTTTCTTGCTGTATTGAAGAATTTCTAAGCTTCATGATAAATTTTTAATGCAGTGTTGGAGTTGGGGTTTTTTTTGCACCATTTTTGACTGATTTTGTTTGTTTGTTTATTTGAATTCTTCAGTTGGGACAGGAAGAGAGATATGAACTGCTAAATGTCCTGGAATTTACAAGGTAACCAACACGTCGTGCACTTTCTTGTGAAAATAATTCATTCATTTCTGGGTAAACAAGTTTGCATGTTTTATATTTGTACAGGCAAACTATGCAGGTTGAATGGCTTTTTTCTCTGTAATATCATAGAATCACAGAATTGTTAGGGCTGGAAGGGACCTCAAGCATCATCTAGTTCCAACCCCCTGCCATGGGCAGGGACACCTCACACCACAGCGGGTTGCTCAGAGCCACATCCAGCCTGGCCATAAAAACCTCCAAGGATGAGGCTTCCACCACCTCCATGGGCAACCTGTTCCAGTGTCTCACAACCCTCATGGGGAAGAACTTCTTCCTAACATCCAATCTCAATCTACCCATTTCTATCTTTTATCCATTCCCCCTAGTCCTGTCACTCCCTGACACCCTCAAAAGTGCCTCCCCAGCTTTCTTGTAGCCCCTTTGACCTACCGGAAGGCCACAATTAGGTCTCCTTGCAGCCTTCTCTTCTCTAGACTGAACAGCTCCAACTCCCTCAGTCTGTCCTCACAGGAGAGCAGCTCCAGTCCTCTGATCATCCTCATGGCCCTTCTCTGGATACCTTCCAGCACCTCCAGATCCTTCCAGTATGTGATCATAGTATAGGCAAAGCAGTGCACTTGATCAAGATCACACTTCTAATTTTATTGTAAAACATCCAGTCTCTTTCTAGACATTTTCAGTGATGGTGACTCCACCACCTCCCTGGGCAGCACATTGCAATGGCCAGTCTCTCTTTCTGGGAAGAATTTCTTCCTAACATACAGCCTAACCCTCCCCTGGCACAGCTTGAGACTGTGTCCTCTTGTTCTGATGCTGGTTGCCTGGGAGAAGAGACCGACCCCCAACCCCCACCTGTCTACAACCTCCCTTCAGGTAGTTGTAGAGAGCAAGAAGGTCTCCCCTGAGCCTCCTCTTCTCCAGGCTAAGCAACCCCAGCTCCCTCAGCCTCTCCTCATAGGGCTTATGACGGTACCCATAAGAAAATCTGGATGTAGTTTCACTTACTATGTAAATTTGTTTATATTATGTCCATGTATGGAGTCTGTGTTCTAAGTGTTCATGTGGGCCTGTTGCTTACTTTGGCACAGGAGGAGGAAGGGATTTGCATGTAGAGGAAGCTCTATATTTTGTCCTGGAGTGATTGTTTCTAATTGTGCCTGCGGAAAGCAAGCGTCGTTTTCCTTCCTGCCCTGTTATGTTTCCCCTGAGCTTAGCTAAAGAAGCAAAGAAAGACCAAAAAAATAAGCATCCAAAGCACTACTAGAGAGGCAGGCTGAAGCTGTATAGGTAGATGGGGTGAAAAGGGAGTAATAGTTGCTTGTAATTCAAGAGTAGTACTCAACCATGTGAAACAGAAAAGGAGAATCACCACCGGGAAAAACAAATCACATTCAAAGCTCTGAACTTCACTTTCTGTTGCATTATTTTGTTGAGTTTGGGGACTGTAGAGGACACACTTGACATTTTTCAGCTGTATGCCACAGTTCAATTTTTCTGTAGGCACTTCTTTCACTTTCTCTTCTGCAAGGTTGTCGCAAGTGCACCGCACAAAATCTGTTGTTAGTTTGGCACCTGTGGAAGTTTATACTGGAAGAGTAGTGAAGGATATTCCTACACGGGTTTTGGGGTTGGATCCTTGTCTTGATTTCATAGATGTTTTAAAACTTATGGGACAGTCTGAATTTTTAAAGAGTGATACTTTGTGGAGAATGGAGAATTGCTTTTCAGTCTTCACCTCTGGAGGATTAAGTTTTTCTGGTGGACAGCAGTCGCCCAACATTACTAAACATTCCCTTTTTATAGCTGGTTTTGTTCTTATTCTGCAACATCCCTGTGTTGCAGTGATACTTTATGGAGAAAGGAGAATCTTTGCTTTAGTTTTGCTTGGAACTGACTTGCTGGAAGCACTAGAGGTCACCCTTGATCCACAGTAGGAGAAATTTTGGCACCAGAACATAATGCCACTCGTTTGGGTAGGAGCATGTACCTTCAGAGGAGTAATCTGTAGAGATGAAACTACAGATTTCAGGGGGAAAAAGTGCAGTACCACCTTCCACAACAAGCCAGGTAATACTCCTCTACAAGGATAGTGGAACAGTGACAACACATTCTAGAGCAGTCTGTCAGAGAATTATGTTGCAGAAGCAGAAGTTACAGGAATGCTTGGTAGAGTTGTCTTGTATGGCATTTTATCTTGACAGTGATCATAGTTGTGCAATATGCTAATAATAGTTTGTTCATAGCTCTCAGTATAACTGGCAGGTGAGCATACAGAAAGCAACTGCTAATCATAGAATCACAGAATCATACAATCAATAAGGTTGGAAAAGACCTCAAAGTACACCAAGGCCAACTTGTCACCCAAGACCTCGTGACCACTAAACCGTGGCACCAAGTGCCATGTCCAGTGCCCTCTTGAACACCTCCAGGGACAGTGACTCCACCACCTCCCTGGGCAGCACATTCCAATGGTTAACAACTCTTTCTGGAAGAACTTTTTCCTCATCTTGAGCCTAAACTTCCCCTGGCACAGCTTGAAACTGTGTCCTCTTGTTCTGGTGCTGGTTGTCTGGGAGAAGAGACCAACCCCCACCTGACTACAACTTCATTTCAGGTAGTTGTAGAGAGCAATAAGGTCTCCCCTGAGCCTCCTCTTCTCCAGGCTAAGCAACCCCAGCTCCCTCAGCCTCTCCTCACAGGGTTGTGCTCGAAGCCTCTCCCCAGCCTCATTGCCCTTCTCTGGACACGTTCAAGAGTCTCAATGTCCTTCTTAAATTGAGGGGCCCGGAACTGGACACAGGACTCAAAGTGTGGCCTAACCAGTGCTGAATACAGGGGCACAATGACTTCCTTGCTCCTGCTGGCCACACTATTCTTGATGCATGCCAGGATGCCATTGCCCTCCTTAGCCATGTGGGCACACTGCTAACCCTTAACTAGCTGACAGTTATTCTTAAAAGACAGTGCTGATCACTGTGGATCAAATAGTATCGTGATGACTTGTGCTAATACTCAGATGCCACAGCTGCTGTGGTGCCTTAAACTCAAGAAAGTGGAGAGTTGTTCCAACCCTCTGCTGTTCAGGGTTCAGGAATTTTGCTGTGTTGTACTCATTCTTGTGTTCTGCCACTGGAACTGTAACAAACAGAATCACAGAATCACAGAAACATCCAGGCTGGAAAAGACCCTCAGGATCACTGAGTCCAACTGATAACCCTACTCCACAAAGTTCACCCCTAAACCATATCCCCAAGCACTACATCCAAATGACCTTTAAACACATCCAGGCTCAGTGACTCAACCACCTCCCTGGGCAGCACATTCCAATCCCTGACCACTCTGGCTGGGAAAATTTGTTTCCTAAGGTCCCGTCTAAACCTACCCAGTCATAGCTTGAGGCCATTCCCTCTTGTTCTACCACTAATTACCTGTGAGAAGAGACCAGCACCAGCCTCTCTACAATATCCTTTCAGGTAGTTGAAGAGAGCAATGAGGTCTCCCCTCAGCCCCAAACTAAACAGCCCCAGCTCTCTATGTTGCTCCTCATAAGATTTATTCTCCAGGCTCCTTCCCCAGCTACCTTGCCCTCCTCTGCACTGGCTTGAGTACCTCCACATCTCTGCCCCAAACTGGACACAATACTCGAGGTGTGGCCTCACCAGAGCTGAGTACAAACCACAGAAAAACCACAGCTGTCTCTTGGGACCCAAAACCAACTCCTAGGTTGTGTACCTATGGGGCAGAGGAAGGCAAGGCACTATGTCAGTTAAGGATCCAGAAGCAGAACCTTCTTGCTTACTGTCATCCCTGTGCTGACTGTGTGCATTGTCTTTCCACCTGGTCCCAGCTGCAAAGATGACCATGAGCTTGAGCATGTGATGGTTTGTTTCACTCAGCATAAGCCATGTCTGCTATCAGTGCACAAAGTGCACATCAGTCTTTGCATCAACGTGCCGTTGCCAGCAGTGCTGCTGAATGAGGTATTGACTTGTATCTGCTTGTTTTCTGAAAGGAATGAATTGAATTTTTAGCACCAGAATTAGTTTCACTGGCAAGTATTGAGTGGTAGCAATAATATCTCAATATCTGGAGTGTGTACCATCTCTTGACTTTAATGTCTACTTTTCATCTTTATCCCTGGGGCACACTTCCAACAGTCAAGCAGAAACCGTCTGTGACAGTTACAGAGTAAAGCTTCTTGTCTAAAACCTAAACTCTTCTGATTTAGGATGCCAATGTATTTACCTGAAATACAGCACCAGCTTGGCTGGTTCCCTGTCTGAGCAGTTGTATGACTAATTCATGTTGCTTTGGCTGTTGTACTGGGCAAACAGAAGGCCAGAGCTTCTGAGACCTTATCTCCTCCCCATCATTCAGAAACGCTGATGCTGTTTTGTGACTGAAGCTTGATACTTCTAAATGCAGAAGAAGAATAAGCAGCTGACTGAGGAGGCACCAAAACCTCTGTAGCAGTGTTGCTTCCTGTGATGCTGTGAAGAAAAGTCTGTCTTTCACCTGAGACAGATTTGAAAGTGATAAGGGCCCCTCAAGCCTACTGCTGGAAATGGCGAATCTTGTGACTGAGAGAGGTAGTTTTGTCCCTCTAAGATGCTTCTGCCCATCTGTAATCCCATGGCAAATCCATGGGAATTGCAGCTATTCTGCCTCCTCATCACAATCCCAAGGTTCACCCAGCCTGTGGATGTATAGAATCACAGAATGGTCTGGGTTGGGAGGGACCTCCAAAAGTCATCCAGTCCAATCCCCTCTGCAATAAGCAGGAGCATCCTCAACTCGATCAGGATGCTCTGTTGAGCCTTACCTTGAGTATCTCCAGGGATGGGGCCTCAGCTGCCTCCCTGGGCAACCCATTCCAGTGTTCTACTACCCTGATGGTAAAGAACCTGTTCCTGACATCCAGTCTGAATCTGCCCTTCTCCAGTTTGAAGCCATTGCCCCTTGTCCTATCACTCCAGGCCTTTGTAAACAGTCTCTTTCCATCCTTCTTGTAGGTCCCCTTCAGGTACTGGCAGGCTGCTATTAGGTCTCCCTGGAGCCTTCTCTTCTCCAGGCTGAACAATCCCAGCTCCCTCAACCTGTCCTTGTAGCCGAGATGCTCCAATCCCCTGATCATTCTGGTGGCCCTCCTCTGGACCTGCTCCATCAGGTCCATGTCCTTCCTATATTGAGTACTCCAGAGCTGGATGCAGTTATACAGGTGTGATGGCAATGGCTTTGCACAGTTCCTCAGCACACAAGAACACACAGGCTTTGCTTTCTTAGTTTATTACGGAGTATTACAAATGACCACTAGCAAAGTGAGGGTACTCATAACTAATAAAGCACACCCATTTTAATTGTAGCAGCAATTGATAGTAGCAGCAAGTACATACTTCCACATGCCACAAGTTGTTACTAAATTATCACTGGTGGAGAAGTATACCTACAATCAGTTAGTTACCTGTATGTATGTGCAAAGGTCTCTTCTCTCTTCTCTTCTCTTCTCTTCTCTTCTCTTCTCTTCTCTTCTCTTCTCTTCTCTTCTCTTCTCTTCTCTTCTCTTCTCTTCTCTTCTCTTCTCTTCTCTTCTCTTCTCTTCTCTTCTCTTCTCTTCTCTTCTCTTCTCTTCTCTTCTCTTCTCTTCTCTCCTCTTCTCTCCTCGAGTCTCCTCTCCTCGAGTCTCCTCTCCTCGAGTCTCTTCTCCTTTCTTCTCCTCTCTTCTCCTTTCTTCTCCTCTCATCCCCAGCTGGACACTGCCTAATGGGTTTTGGTATTCTGCTTATCTGAGTTTTTTTGGATTACAGATGAACTGGAGAAAGAATTGCAGCAGTTATTGCCTTTTTCTGCTCTCTTGCATAATATTAACAGTAATTACATCATTTAATATTACTCTTCAGATATCTGTACTTGAAGCAAAGAGCACACACAAGTGGAATAGGAAAATATTTTCTTAAACATATTATTCAATCAGTTGTTTCACCAGTAACTGTGAAATTCTTGCTCCCACCTATCTCCATACATTCCACTTACAGGATGTTTTCTGTGGCACTCAGAACTTCTGGAACTGTTCATACAATAATGGTATTTGGGTGATGTATAAATGAGATCCAGTTCCAAGAGGAACTGAAATTGCTCAAGGGCCATTTACTTCCATCTCTTTTGTGTATTTTACTGTGAACTCAACCTGCTTTCTTCCCTGAGTAGTTTCTGTGGATTTAATTGAAAAGTTGAAGCTTGAAAGGGTTATGGTGTCAGTGCATATTTTGACTGGACATGATCTTAGCTCTGAAGTATGCTTCTTGGAGGACCTCAAAGGGGAGAGAGAAAGTGACAGAAAGCAGAGGGTGACAGTCTTCTTCAGGCTTTACTCCAATTCCTACCTCAGTCACGAGGACAAAAAGTAAAAAGTGCTTATTTAATGACTGAGAGTCAGAAAGTAGTTCAAGTGAGCCTCTTTCCAGTTCTTAGCATGGATGATGAATGAAACCCTGGAATGACAGTGAAAGGACTGCAGCACAGTACAGTTTGCAAGAGACTCTGCTTGACTGGGATGGGAGGAAAAAGCTGGAAGAGTCTGTGGTATACTAATCTTTATGGCATTGATCACAATTGCTTTCTGCTTTAAGGTGCTTTTTCATGATGGAATGGAATGGAATGGAATGGAATAGAATAGAATAGAATAGAATAGAATAGAATAGAATAGAATAGAATAGAATAGAATAGAATAGAATAGAATAGAATAGAATAGAATAGAATAGAATAGAATAGAATTAACCAGGTTGGAAGAGACCTTTGAGATCATTGTGTCCAGCCTATCACCCAACACCATCTAATCAACTAAACCATGGCCCATCCAGTCTCTTCCTAAACACCACCAGTGATGATGAAGGTGAAAATTCTCAGATTTACCTTTATGGGAAAAAAGGCCTACAGAAAACCAGCATGCCCTGGAATTATGTGACAGTAAAACTGTTTTCTCCATCCCAGTCACCTGAGAACATAATTAGAAATAGACAGCTCTTCTTTTCCTCTGTTTTGTATAAGATGTATGTCTTTGGGGTGTTTTTTTGCTTAAGTATTGGTAATTGTACTTCCAAACCACCTTATTTAGGTTATTTCTTTCTCTTTCAGCACTAGGAAGAGAATGTCAGTGATAGTTCGCACACCATCAGGAAAGTTAAGACTCTACTGCAAAGGAGCTGTAAGTTTTTCTTCTGTTTCCTCTGTCTCAGAGAATGTGTGCTACTAATACAAATGTGAAAGCAAAAGATTTGTTAGAACTGCAGGCACATCTTTGAAAATATGGGGGAAGGAATGTTAATGCCCTTTTCAGTTGGCATTGTTTTACTATGCAGCTGTTTGATCAAACAATGTTAGGGGTTGGAAGTGACCTCAAAAGATCATCAGGTCCAACCCCCTGCCAGAACAGGATCACCTAGAGCAGGGCACACAGGAATGCATCTAGGCAGATTCTGAAAGTCTCCAGAGAAGGAGATTCCACAACCTCCCTGAGCAGCCTTCTCCAGGGCTCTGTCACTCTCACAGAGAAAAAGTTTTTCCTTATATTCATAGGGAACTTCCTCTGCTGCAGCTTCCACCCATTGCCCCTTGGACATCACTGAGCAGAGCTTGGCTCCATCCTCCTGACACTGCCCTTCACATCTTTATAAACATGAATGAGGTCACCTACAGTCTCCCCCAAGCTCAAAAGCCCCAGCCCCCTCAGTGTGTCCTCATAAGGGAGATGTTCCATTCCTTTCAGCATCCTTGTGGCTCAATGATCATCAGTGTGGCTCAATGGTGCATTAATGTGATGAAGTAGTTAATACCTCTTTTTATTAACATCCTATGAAGGTATGGCAGACCTGTTCATCCTGTTGTTTGTACTGCACTAATATCTTTATGCTTCTTATTAACTGCTTCATTCTGTACCCCAAGAAAGTGGATGAATGTATGGTTTCATCTATTAGTTACTAACTGGATGGAGTAGCTCAGCATGAATCACTGGGCAGAAATGGTAATCTACTGTAAGGGACAAGATAGGAATTTTAACCTACCATTAATGTTATGCCAGAAATCAATTTCCCTGAAAACAGGATCTATGGGAAGTTAGGTTAATCATACTGTATCCAGAAATGGCAGTGTTGCTCATTAGCTCTTGCTCTGTATCTTAAATCACATTTGAGAGGGAGAAGACTGCAAATCCAGTCCCCAAATGGTTCCAAAAACTGAAATTGATGGGATGAAAATGTCCATTCTGTATCTTCTCAAGCTGAGAAGCAGTTGTTAATATGCTATATATATAACTAGCTACAAAAGCCTAAGGAAGGCACTTGAGAAGCACTTGTAGGGTTAATATTGAAGAGGAAGAAATAGATCCAAGGAATGCACAGGGCAAGTCAAAGGAAGATGCAGCACTTTTCAAAATGAAGGGAAATAACAGCCAGAAAATGTAAGGAAGAAACAGAATTTATAAAGCATAAATTCATAGAACATTAAGGGTTGAAAGGGACCTCCAGAGATCATCAAGTCCACCCCACCCCCCCGCCAAAGCAGGATCACCCAGGGCAGGCCACACAGAAACACATCCAGGTTGGACTTGAAAGTCTCCAGAGAAGGAGACTGCAGAGAATCTGAGGGTCTGGAATGTTCTTTATTCCTTCTTCTGAAATAAACTTACTTGTGTGCCTTTACGATTCTGAAAGAAATCATAGCAGTGGCATGGGTGTTTTTTGCCACTTCCCACATGATTTGTGTTGTCTACACAAAAGAACCTACCTCCTTTTTCTTTTTCTATATAATTGCTCTGAGTTCATTTTCTTTTCTTTTGTAGGATACTGTAATTTATGACCGGCTTGCTGAAACCTCAAAATACAAAGAAATCACCTTAAAACATCTTGAGCAGTTTGCTACAGAAGGTGGGTGAAAATATGAATAAAGTATAAAAATATGGACACAAATGTGTATAAAGGATAAAAATGTGAATAAAAATATGTATGCAGTATCAAAATATCAAACTCAGTTACTACTGAGTGGCTGGAGAGCGGCCAGGCAGAGAGGGACCTGGGGGTACTGGTCAATAATAGGCTGAACATGAGCCAGCAGTGTGCCCAGGTGGCCAAGAAGGGCAATGGCATCCTGGACTGGATCAGGAACAGTGTGGCCAGCAGGAGCAGGGAGGTCATTCTGCCTTGTACTCAGCACTGGTTAGGCCACACCTTGAGTCCTGTGTCCAGTTCTGGGCCCCTCAGTTTAGGAAAGATGTTGAGCTGCTGGAAGGTGTCCAGAGAAGGGCAACAAAGCTGGGGAGGGGTTTGGAGCACAGCCTTATGAGGAGAGGCTGAGGGAGCTGGGGTTGCTTAGCCTGGAGAAGAGGAGGCTCAGGGGAGACCTTCTTGCTCTCTACAACTACCTGAAGGGAGGTTGTAGCCAGGTGGGGGTTGGTCTCTTCTGCCAGGCAAGCAGCACCAGAACGAGAGGACACAGTCTCAAGCTGTGCCAGAGGAGGTTTAGGCTGGATGTTAGGAAGAAGTTTTTCCCAGAAAGAGAGATTGGCCATTGGAATGTGCTGCCCAGGGAGGTGGTGGAGTCACCATCACGGGAGGTATCACAGTATCGCTAAGGTTGGAAGAGACCTCGAAGATCATCGAGTCCAACCTGTCACCACAGACCCCATGACTCGACCATGGCACCAAGTGCCACGTCCAGTCCCCTCTTGAACACCTCCAGGGACGGCGACTCCACCACCTCCCCGGGCAGCCCATTGCAATGGCGAATCACTCTCTTGGTGAAGAACTTTCTCCTCACCTCCAGCCTAAACTTCCCCTGGTGCAGCTTGAGACTGTTTAGGAAGAGACTGGATGGGGCACTTGGTGCCATGGTTTAGTTGATTAGATGGTGTAGGGTGATAGGTTAGACTCAATGATCTCAAAGGTCTTTTCCAACCTGGTTAATTCTATTCTATTCTATTCTACTCACCGGCTTTGCAGTTTTAATGTTGTTATAATGTTTTGTTCACCGTGTCTGAAAATCGTTTTGGCAATGGCTCCAAAAAAATGAAAATCTTCCTCTTCCTGAGAAGTTTCAGTAATAAGTTCACACTTTAAAAAAACCCTACACACTAATGGCAAAAAAAGCCCAAAACAACAAAACCACCAAGAGCAAACCCACCCACACAGTACACAGTGGAGTCTTTTGGAGGAAATCTGTTTTTTTCAGAGAGCAAACACATTGCACATTGTTTGGTTGTGTGAAGATCGTATTTCCCGTGGTCATTTTGATGTCCCACACACAGTGAATGCTGTAGGGATGGCACACAGGAAGAAGCAGCCAGCATGACAGTGGGGATGTTTGGAAATTGAGTTTGTAGGGTGAGAGGTAATGACAGGAAGGATTAGGGGGAATGGATAAAAGATAGAAATGGTTGGATTCAGATCTCATGTTAGGAAGAAGTTCTTCCCCATGAGGGTGGTGAGACACTGGCACAGGTTGCCCAGGGAGGTGGTGGAAGCCTCACCCCTGGAGGTTCTTAAGGCCAGGCTGGATGTGGCTGTGAGCAACCTGCTGTAGTGTGAGGTGTCCCTGCCCATGGCAGGGGGTTGGAACTAGATGATCCTTGAGGTCCTTTCCAACCCTAATGATTCTATGATTTTAAGGTAGCTTTAGGCTACAATATAGCTGTCATTATAAAAGGAATTGCCAGCACTAGCTTTCTGCTTTGTGTGTTTTCATACCTCCGCTGTTTTAACAATCACTCTTGCAAAGAAGTTGCTGAAAGTGGGGAATCCTTCCATGAGGAATCATGAAGTAGGAAAAATAAGTAACATTTGAAAGGCTCTGAACTCAAGGTGGTTGATACAAACAGGCAGTTAGTTGTTCAATAATATTGGATAACACAGTATAGATGCGGGTAGGAAAGTAGAATAGAATAGAATAGAATAGAATAGAATAGAATAGAATAGAATAGAATAGAATAGAATAGAATAGAATAGAAGTAGAATTAACCAGGTTGAAAAAGACCTTCAAGATCACTGAGTCCAACCTATCATCCAACACCATCTAATCAACTAAACCATGGCACCAAGCACCCCATCCAATCTCTTCTTCAACACCTCCAGGAATGGGGACTCCACCACCTCCCTGGGCAGCACATTCCAATGGGCAATCACTCTCTCTGTGTAGAACTTCCTCCTAACCACCAGCCTAAACCTGCACTGGCGCAACTTGAGACTGTGTCCTTTTGTTCTGGTGCTGGTTGCCTGGGAGAAGAGACCAACCCCCAGCTGGCTACAACCTCCCTTAAGGTAGTTGTAGAGAGCAATAAAGTCACCCCTGAGCCTCCTCTCCAGGCTAAGCAACCCCAGCTCCCTCTGCCTCTCCTCATAGGGGGACATGCTTTTATGCAGCACAGGAGGTTCCACCTCAACACAAGGGGGAACTTCTTTACTGTAAGGGTCACAGAGCACTGGAACAGGCTCCCCAGAGAGGTTGTGGAGTCTTCTTCTCTGGAGACTTTCAAGGCCTGTCTGGATGTGTTCCTCTGTGACCTGAGCTATATTGTATGGTCCTGCTCTGGCAGTGGGGTTGGACTCAATGATCTCTTTGTGTCCCATCCAACCCCTGACATCCTGTGATCCTGTGACAGTAATAAGATCCCCTCTCAGCCTTCTCTTCTCCAGACTAAACAATTCCAGTTCTCTGAGTCTTTCTTCACAGGAGAAATGTTCAAGTCCCTTAATCATCCTCATAGCTTCTTAATTACTGCTCCCTCTAAATCAGTGGTACAACTGATATGTGGGGTTTTTTTTTCCTTAGAAGTCAGATTGCACCACATGAGTCAACATAAAAAGTGGAAAACTCCACCACTCTTTAAAACCACTCCACATATGTGTTAGTGTTCAGAAGCTTGTTCAAGCACTTTTCCTCCCCTTCTTTTCTAACAGCTGAAAAGATTTACTGTTCAGAAGAGAGTGCATTGCTAACCTTTCCAAAGCATAAAGTTCAATCTTCAATAAAAAAACACACAGAATAAATAATTTTTCTTCTTCTTTTAAAAGTAAAACAAAAACCTAAATACTTCTCTCTCTGGAATTGATTAAAGGGATTGGTGTTTATTTTTGCATCAGATTTTGAAGCACAGCTGATGACGTTGCAGCGTGTCTCATGTGTAGCCTTTCATGTGGCAGCACACTATGTCCTTGGCATTTGCTGCATGCTCTTGGTGTGTTGTTCAAAAACGAAGTGGTTAGCGTGGCTGGCATTTGGATTTAAGAGTTTATTAAGCTCAAGTGTTAATGCCTGCTTGGATAAACAGAAAAAGTGTCTGAATTTTCCTGTGGTGTTGTTGTTGTTGCAGTCTTTTAAGAAGGAGGCTTAATTGTGTTCTTCTTTCCACTTTCCGCTTGGAAGTTGCTTTGAAATCATAGTGAAATAATCTTCCCTTAACTCAAAAAGAGAAAAAATAGATTTAAAAAGAAAAAGCAGCTTTGGAAAACTCTTTTTTTGCTGTTACTCCACACACAGAGATCTCTTTTTTTTCTTTTGTATTTTTTCTTTCATCATCTGCATAAAGTACTTTGAAAGAATTGTTGAAATAATATTGCTGCTGATCAGTCATAAGTTCCTTTCTTCCCCTTCATCTCATATTCATTGTGTTGGAGCTTGCTAGCTTATCCTTATGATTATAGAATCATAGAATTGTTAGGGTTGGAAGGGACCTCAAGGATCATCTAGTTCCAACTCCCCTGCCATGGGCAGGGGCTCCTCACACTAGATCAGGTTGCTCAGAGCCACATCCAGCCTGGCTGCAAAGCCTTCAGGCATGAGGCTTCCACCACCTCCCTGGGCAACCTGTGCCAGTGTCTCACCCCTCTCAAGGAGAAAAACTTCTTCCTAACATTAATCTGAATCTACCCATTTCTATTTTTTTTTTCCATTCCCCCTTGTTCTATCACTACCTCTCACCCTAAGAAGTCCCTCCCAAGCTTTCTTGTAGACCCCTTAGGATACTGGAAGGCCACAATTAGGTCTCCTTGGAGCTTTCTCCAGACCAAACAGCTCCAACTCCCTCAGTCTGTCCTCATAAGAGAGCAGCCCTCTGCTCATCCTCTTGGCCCTTCTCTGGACACCTTCCAGCACCTCCAGGTCCTTTCTGTAATGGGGGCTCCAGAACTGGATGCAGTACTCCAGGTGGGGTCTCACCAGAGTGGAGTACAGGGGGAGCATCACCTCCCTCGACCTGCTGGCTCTGCTTCTCTTGTTGCAGCCCAGGATGTGATCGGCTTTCTGGGCTGCAAGTGCACCCTTCTGGCTCCTGTTGAGCTTCTCATCCACCAGCATGATGCAGAGACAAAAAAAAAAAAAAAAAAAAAAAAAGGTTGATTTTTCAGCCTTAAGTTTACTCTTTAGATCAGGATGGTGAGATGCTGTGTTTCTAATGCTGTTCAGTTGTCAGGATAATAGGATTACCTGTGGTTTTTACTGTCTTGCTTCTAAAACATGTATGTATTATTTCATGGCCAACCTCTTGCTCATTTCAGAATTGCTGCTGGTGCTCAGCTGCAGACAGTATGAACCTGTGAAGAGATAAAGATTGCATTTAGCCATCCCTGCTTTTGCTGTTGTTCATCTCCTAGAGCAGTGTGGGCAAAGGATCAAAAGACAATCACTATGTTAGTCCCCCTCCTAAATCCACCTGCCTGCAAATTGTAGCTCCATAAAACATTGGGCTAGGGCAATACTTTTCTCTTTATCTTAAAGAGTTATGCCAATTTCATGCTCTAGAAATCTAAGAATCTTATAATGTGTGAAAATGTACTGTCAGGATATGCACACCAGGCTGCTTAAATCAAATGTAAGTGTGTGATGTCAAAAGATAGATGCTGCTTCTAATCTTGCAGTCTCAAATTCTCACTGAAGTACTCAATTCAGGTTTCTACTGAGGGAAAAAGAAATCTGTTAAATGTAACCAGCTCAAAGACTGTTAACTAAAGTCTCCAAGTGTTGCCTGCATCAAAAGATTCTGTAGTAAAAGAATCTAAAAAGGAAAGAACCTGTGAGATAGGGAAATGAAATGCAAGTGGGTTTAAAGTTGGCTTCTGGATGATAAATGGCAGGCTTCAGATGAGAATTTCCTAAGGATGGTTAGGAGAGGTGAAGAGGGTAGTTGTAACATGCTGGTGTCTTTATCTTTATTGCTTCCCATCAGAGCAACTTCTGAGTTCTTTTTTTTTTTTTTTCCTTAGAGATGTAACTCAAACTTAGAGTTTTCATGTTGCTAAAAATCTAATGAAATTTCCTGGTCAGCAAGTTTATTTATTTCATGGTCAAGGTAACTCAAGTCTTGCATAGAACTTCATTTTTTTCCTTCTTTCCCCAGAGCTACATCTACCTGCATTACATTCAGCTACCTTGAAATAGTTATTCTGTTGATTAAATTTCTATTCATGTGATTTTTTCACTTTATATATGTGTGTGTATATATACTTTATGCATATATATCTATATAAAGTCCTTTATCTATATAAAGTTCTTCAAGGCTTGCAGCAATGAGTTGAAGATCAAGCATAAGTAGGGAGCAGATGTTCATCTCTTAGAGGGTAGAAGGTCTGTCCAGAGGGACCTTGACAGGCTGGACAGATTGACAGAGTCCAGCAGGATGGCATTCAACAGCTCCAAGTGGTGGGTGCTGCACTTCAGTCACAACAGCCCCATGCAGCCCTACAGGCTGGGGTCAGAGTGGCTGGAGAGCAGCCAGGCGGAAAGGGACCTGGGGCTACTGGTTGACCAGCTGAACATGAGACAGTAGTGTGCCCAGGTGGCCAAGAAGGCCAATGGCAACCTGGCCTGCATCAGATATAGAGTGGCCAGCAGGAGCAGGGAGGTCATTCTGCCCCTGTACTCAGCACTGGTTAGGCCACACCTTGAGTCCTGTGTCCAGTTCTGGGCCCCTCAGTTCAAGGACATTGAGACACTTGAACATGTCCAGAGAAGGGCAGTAAGGCTGGGCAGGGGTCTGGAGCACAGCCCTATGAGGAGAGGCTGAGCGAGCTGGGGTTTCTTAGCCTGGAGAAAAGGAGGCTCAGGGGAGACCTTCTTGCTGTCTACAACTAACTGAAGAGAGGTTCTAGCCAGGTGGGGGCTGCTCTCTTCTCCCAGGCAGCCAGTACCAGAACAAGAGGACACAGTCTCAAGCTGTGCCAGGGGATGTTTAGGCTCGAGGTGAGAAGAAAGTTCTTCACAGAATGAGTTGTTGGCCATTGGAATGTGCTGCCCAGGGATGGTTTAGTTAGTCATGAGGTGTTGGGTGATAGGTTGGACTTGATGATCTTTGAGGTCTGCTCCAACCTGATTGATTCTATGAAATTCAGATTTTAGAAGTTATTCATTGCAGGCATGTGAAGGAAGGTAGTACCAAATACTGAATTTTACTTACTCTCTGCTTTCTCTTTAGGCCTGAGGACTCTGTGTTTTGCTGTGGCTGAGATTTCAGAAAGTGATTATCAGGAGTGGTTAAATGTCTACCACCGTGCTTCCACAGCTATACAAAACAGGGCACTCAAACTTGAGGAGAGCTATGAGTTAATTGAAAAGGTATGTGTGGCTTTCTGTTTGGGGTCCTTGGGGGAAGGGGGTGAGAACAGTGGGGTTTTAATTAGTGTCTCTTAATTACTTTGGTTTCTATAATATGAAATCTTAATGAATGCTGAGTCCAGAGGAGGACCACAAAGATGATCCAAGGGCTGGAGCACCTCTGTTATGAGGATAAGCTGAGGGAGCTGGGGTTGTTCAGCCTAGAGAAGATTCATGGGGGACCTTATAGCTGCCTTCCACTACCTGAAGGGAATCCACAGGAAGGCTAGAGAGGGACTTTTTATAAGGGTGTCTAGAGCTAGGACAAGGGGGAATGGTTTAAGGATGAGTAGGTTTAGACTGGATCTTAGAAAGAAGCTCTTCAGCACAGGAGTGGTGAAACACTGGAATGGGTTGCCTGGGGAGGTTGTGGCTGCCTCCTGCCTGGAGTCATTCAAGGCCAGGTTGGATGAGGTCTTGAGCAGCCAAGTCTAATTGAGAGATGTCCCTGCCCATGGTGGGGCGGTTGGAGTTGCTGCTCTCTGAGGTCCCTTCCAAGCTAAGCTGTTCTATGATTCTATGAATAATACCTAGACAGAAAAAACATGTAATATACTGACAGCTGTGTTACATTGTCCTTGCGGTTTAGGTGATCCAAAGGAAGGGAGGATTAATTTGGCAAACTTTTTGCAACAGGTGGCCAGAAAGTGCTGCTTTTGAGTTAACTACTGGAAAGCTTTTTTCCCAAGGTTACTCTATTGTGTAAAAACAGGGTAGTAACAGACAAACAACATCTGTTTCATTGTGTAATTATCTTATAACCGTTAAGTAGTTAAGGTTGGAAGGGACTTCTGGAGGTCATCCTGCTTAAAGGAGGGATGATTTTGCTTGCACAGCACTTTGATGAGTTTTGAGTGTCTGCAAAGAGAGAGTTTTCCCAGCTGCAGTAGGCAGGGGTCTTTTTTAGTGCTCAGCTGTTCTTTCTCCCCTTTTCTGAATTAAAATTTCCATGGCTGCAGTATGTGGCTATTGTCTCTTGCCCTTTCACCATCCACTTCTTAGAGGATGATCAGCTGCTGTGCAAGCCCTCTTCAGTTAGCAAAAGGCAGATGTGGAATCCTTCCCTTAGTCTTATTTTTTTCCATATTGAACTGGTCTTGCTTCCTCAGGCACTCTTAATACAATGTGCTCCAAGCCCCAAGCTATTTTTGTCTCCCTTCACTGGACTTGCTCCACTTTGTCAACCTCTCTTGTACTGAAGACCCAGATGCAGCCTCGTGAAGGGCAGAGCCATAATCACTTCCCTTGAGTTTCTGGAGTAGCCAAGCATGTGGTTAGACTTCACTGCCTCAGAAAAAAAGGCTCCTGTGGCTCTTAAATGTATAAGCAAAAGAGTTCATGAGCCAAATATTGCTTGAAGTTTTGATACTTGACTTTTGGGAGGGGCTTGGTTTGGTTTGGTTTTACCTTGAGAATGATAAGGAAGGTTACACAGATGGAACTGCTTAAAATTCAGAGTGTTAAAAACCTGAATAGTTTAACTCATTAAACAGAAGAGTGAGGGGATATAGCTTCAGACACCTCTGGGACTTCCAGTTTGCAGAGATGAGCAAGTTTATCCTGACATGCCCAAGACAGTCTTAAAATTCTCTTAAGTTTTAATGCCATGGCAACCTTGACACCATTCCAAAGTTTTATGTTGGCTTGCACAAATACTTTCTCAGCATGTAGTGTACAGGCCATAATGCAACCAGGATTGGAAGCTATTCGTTTTATAATGGTGTCATTAACAAGGGTTTGGCTTGAAGGTACAAAAATATGACTGCATGCACAAAAACCTTTGGGTTTGCTGCATGGGAAGTTAAATCTCAACATAATCAAGACTGGAGTTTTAAAGTTAAGATTAATGGAGAGATTTGGGTTTTTTACATGGTGAAAATAAATCATTACAAGTGAGAGGAGACATAATAACAGCACTCCGTAAGTCTTCAAATCAAGAGTGATGTCCCTTAGGAGCAGGTAGCTATTGCTCCTGAGGCTGTGAATAGTTGGGTGAAGTCTTAGTGGGCATGCTATGCAGTTTCTCAAAGCCATACAGATACCATAAAGTTCATAAGAATAAGCTGGAAGATCTTTATTAGTTGATAACAAAGGTTCAGGAAGAGGCTTGATGGGGTGCTTGGTGCCATGGTTTAGTTGTTTAGGTGGGTTGGATTGGTTGATGGGTTGGACGTGATGATCTTGAAGGTCTCTTTCAACCTGGTGTATTGTATTGTATTGTATTGTATTGTGATTAATGAATTTAGAGACCATTAATCTTGCCCTCAGTGTGGAAAGTTAAACAAAAGAAAGACTTAAACTGAACTTAAACTGAAAATAGCACTCCTTCTACTGAACATTTTATGTTCACAGAATCTTCAGCTGCTTGGAGCAACAGCAATTGAAGATAAACTACAAGACAAAGTGCCTGAAACCATAGAGACACTCATGAAAGCAGACATCAAAATCTGGATACTTACTGGGGACAAACAAGAGACTGCCATCAACATTGGTATTCTGTTTGCATTTATTTGGTGGTTTTCTTCCAGATTTAGAAACTAGAGAGGTTGCTGGGGTAAAATTGCTTTCAGAATGCAAAGGTGTCTTGTAAGTAATATTAATAATAATAATAAAGTCCTTACATTTTGCATTCTAGATTTGAAGTATCATCTCATTTTTCCAGTCACTGGTGGGGGAGAGTGGGATAAGGGTGGATTCTTTCACTGCTAAAACACTTACAGCAAGAAAAAAATCACAGAAAGGAGGCAAAAATAGGCATTTGTGCTTTTATTGTAGCATCTAAAATGAACTAAAAAGAGCATGTTGTTTAGGTTTTGACACTGACAGGAAATGATGTTAAGACAGTGTAAATGTTCTTCGTTTCCCTTCTGCATTTTTCCTTCTTTCCAAGAAAGCTGTTGGGGACTATAGCATAACTCAAGCAAAACAATGTGGATTATCCACTAAAGTGCTATAAACTTTACCATGCAGCAGAGGTTTCCTTTGATTATAAAGGAGGTGGGGGAAAAGAATGATGAATCAACTAAATTCAACAGCAACAAATCTTGTCTTTTTAAATAATACTAACACTACATGAAAGCTGTGTTTAAAATGTAGTATTCTTTGCATGTGAGCATACCAGCCCTTCTGCAGTAGCCTAGGTGTGTGCCCCAAGTAAAGCATGCCTTTGGTCAGTGGAATCCTTTTTCTTACTATTATTGTTTCTAATCTTGAAAGAGCTTTTTGCATGCACATGATACCCCTTGGTCTAAGGTTATTCTCATTAGGGACCTTGGGTGTGAAGCAATACCACATGATCCCATCCTTTCATTTCACTAAGAGTGATGATAAATGTTTGGCTAGGCAGGCTGCAGCATTAGCACACAGCATACATTCTGTTTACAGCATCAAAGGAAAGAGTGAGAACTTGTATATATGGAAATGTGGTGTGAAGTGCAAGTTGCATTCAAAACACTTGCAAGGCGGAGGGAGATCTGTTTGCAGTAACTGCCTGGCAAGATGTTTCTTGCCCTTCTGCTGAGCACTTCCTGTGTCTAAGGCGCAACAGCCTCAGGTTGCAGCAGGAAGGATGCTGACTGTTCAGACTCATCTGGCTAATTTGTACTAGAATTGTGTAGAATGCAGGAATCTTTATACCATTTGCTGCAGCTGAGGGAGGCTTGCTTTTAATTCTTTCGGTCTCAGTAGGGAAAAAAAATATTCCTTGTTATATTGCAATGAATTCTGTGCAACTGGTTTTTGAAACTAAAACTGTTTTTGTCAGGTCACTCCTGTAAGCTTCTGCGAAAGAACATGGGACTAATTGTTATAAATGAAGGCTCTCTTGATGTAAGTAAAGCCTGCAAAGTTTTCCCTTGGTGAAATGTTGTTTTGCCACTTCAACTATCCAGTTACCATGGTGGAGGGTGGCCTGAAGAATAACTTGGAGCAACAGAAAAAAATCCTGCTTAAACCACTGCTTGAAGGGGGGTTGTTTCTGGTTGGTTGGTTGATTTGAGGGGACGATTTTTGCTTGCTTTTATAATCTTCTAGGATTGCATACTTGGAATACCATATGTCCTTTGTCACAAAATGTTACTGAGTAACTACAAGCTCAGTCTACAGCCTGCTAACCCGTGGTGTAGCTACAGCACCAGTGAACTTCAGAATGATGAGCAAACAAATTCCGTCTGGTGAAATCACTTTACCCGTGCAGGCACAACGCCAGGAGCTTCACGTGGTTCTAGCAGCACCTAGCAGTGCCCAAACAAGCTAATCCTGAGTTCATTTCTGATGCTCTTTCTTACAGAACGCTGGGTATCTGCCAAAAATTAATTGTTACAGTGGAGTTTTAACAGCTGAAGTTGCAATCAGATGTTCAATTACAAGCAAGGGTTAAAAACTACCCAGTTGCAAGCAGACAGTGCTTTGCAGACACGAGATTCTGTAGATAAGATAGGAATGCAATATTAAGTGAAAAATCCCATGAGGGGGTGAAAAAAGCCCCATAAATCCTGTTACCACCCCTGTAGGGGGCCTTGAATGAACTTAGGAAGTGGAAGAATTTCCTCAGTGGGAAAGCTCGCTGTCCAGAAGGCTTCAGGAGAAAACGCTGAAATGAATCATAGAATCACAGAATTGTTAGGGTTGGAAGGGACCTCAAGGATCATCCAGTTCCAGCCCCCCTGCCATGAGCAGGGACACCTCACACTACAGCAGGTTGCTCACAGCCACATCCAGCCTGGCCTTAAAAACTTCCAGGGATGAGGCTTCTACCACCTCCCCGGGGAACCTGTTCCAGTGTCTCACCACCCTCATGGGGAAGAATTTCTTCCTAACATCCAATCTGAATCTACCCATGTCTAGTTTCTTTCTATTCCCCCTTGTCCTATCACTCCCTGACACCCTAAAAAGTCCCTCCCTAGCTTCTCTTTATTGTAGTCAGGTTGGTCAAGATAGGACTTTGGAAGAGAGAGGGAGAGAAAAATGGAAGTATGAGAATCAGCAGGAGTGTGTTAACTAGAAGATTCCACGAGAGCCTGTAAAAGCAGGCTGTAACATGAATGAAGATACTTCCTACTTTCTTTTTTGGTTGTTTTGCTTTTTAATTAGTACTTCCAAATGCTGTGACTCGTTTGGAGTTCCATGTTTTCAACGTTGGCATGAATTTAATCACGATGACCACATTTCAAGCATGAATTGGTTTAAAGCAGCGGACTTGTGCTGATAACATTTAAAGTAAAATTTCAAATGGGGATCAGGCAGAAACTGTTGATGAATATCTGGAACCAGAGCCAGTTGATACAGTGTGCCACTTCTGACATAAACAGCCTGTGAAGAAGAGAGGCAATTTTCTTTTCTCAGCTTAGTTCATTGGATAAGTTTTACAATGATTACAATCTTTGTTATAAAAACAGGGAAGGCTTTCATAGCATCGCAGGATGTTAGGGGTTGGAAGGGACCTTCAAAGATCATCAAGTCCAACCCCCTGCCAGAGCAGGACCACAGAATCTAGCACAGGTTACACTGGAACACATCCAGATGGATCTTGAAAGTCTTCAGAGGAGTCTCCACAACCTCTCTGGGCAGCCTGTTTCAGGACTCTGGGACTCTCACAGTGAAGAAGTTCCTCCTCATGTTGAGGTGGAACCTCCTGTGCTGTAGTTTGTATCCATTGCCCCTTGTCCTATCCCAGGGAGCAAGTGAGCAGAGCCTGTTTCCTCCCTCTTGACCCCCAGCCCTCAGATATTTATAAACATTGATTAAAGCCCCTCTCAGTCTTCTCCCCTTCAGACTAAAAAGCCCCACCTGTCTCAGCCCCTCCTCACAGGGCAGTGCTCCAGCCCCCCAATCATCCTGGTGTTGGCTGCTGGTATCCAGGGAACAAATTCACAGTTGCAGAACTTTTTTTTTTGTTTGTTAAAAGTTGTTACCTTGATGTGAAAAGCACAGATTTTGCCACCAAGCAAAATGGTCATGATGGAAAGATGTCATTGTAACAGCCACCACTGTGCTTCATTTTATGAAGCGTTGCTGGGTTTGCTCTTTTTGCATGGAGGCAAAGCAACCCTGACTGATTCTATGATTCTATGATCTGCAGTTGTACATTGTGAAAGATTGGTGGAAAATAAAGGTATTTTAAGATCCCCTCCTTTCACCACCACCTCCCCCTTCCCACCATATCTGCCCCCCTTTCTCCACCCACCCATCTCACTTTCCCCTCAAATCCCACAGCACCTATGTTCCATTGGAGTCTCCTCCCACTCCAGGTGTAGCTGCTTGGCCCTCCCTATCCACTCCCCTTTTTAATCCCCCAGGAAAGGCAGCAGCCCCAAGCTGAGCCCATCTGGGCTGAGGATCCTCCTCTCATTGCTGGTGAGTGCCCATGGTGCACACTGGGTGATGGTGGTGGTGACAACAAAGGCCGGGGCCTGCTGGCCCCCCGGTTGTTAGGGATAGGCTTGATGACTACTCCAATATCATCCACAGGTGCTGGCTGGGCCTCCTTACTGGGGCTGAGCTCCTCTGTGTGGTTTCTTGGCTGGTTGAGGATCTTGCCTGTGGCTCTGGGATGGGTGCAAAAATGGCAGTGGTAGAACAGGCTGTTTAGGCAGAGTAGAGGATGGTGCAGAGGGAGCAGGAGCTGCTTTGGGGGGATTATGTGGGGGAAGCAAGTTTTGCTGTTGCTCCTCCTTGTTTCCCTGCATACTGGGATAGGGCAGCCCAAGGCAGTGAGGGAGTCCCTGCTTTTGAATCAAGCCCTTAATTTTGCTTCTGAGTTTTTTGCTCCTCAACCAATCTCTGAGTAAAATTTAACCAATGCAAGTGAGAATTTCTGTCCTGCATTTAGGCTGTTCACACAGACTGCTGTATTTCAGAGCTACTGCAATACTTAACAGGTTTAAAGTGCAGAAGATTGGCTACTTGGTGTACATCTTTCTATGTAATGAACCCAAGTGAGGTAATTCTAAGTAGCTACTGAAAGGGATAGCTGAATGCTGTCTATTTCAAACTGAAGTTTCTGGATTGTGCAGAGATAGAAATACCCTTTCCCTACATGCACAAAACATGTCAGAGTACATGGGGTTACAGATACCATGTGGCAGCTGAAATGGTGTATGCAAACTGGTTGCTTGCAAATCCATCTGTGGTGATGATGTAAGTCATCCTTTTTCGGGAGGTAGGTGTAGTGATGGAATAGTTTGAGGGCAAAAGAGAGCTCTAAAAATAACAATGAACTAGCTCTGTGCCAATGTTTTAACCAGACACTCCATTAAAAGTTTTCTGCCTAATCTGATGCTTCAATTAACGTATACCTTGTGTCTTAACCTTTGCATGCTGGTGTGATTGCAATCTGATGTCAGTCTCCATTTCTGGTGCTGGTCGCATCTAAAAGGGCCTTGACAGTTCTGATGGAGTAGTGGAGCAGGTCTCAGGAAATGGGAGAGAGGGGTAGACTGCTGTGATTGCAGAAGCTTGAGTCAATGCAGCTGCAAGGGTGGATGCAATTCCTCTTTCCTTTCTGCATACCAATAACAGCTGGCAAGAGGCTGGAATTCATAGCTGGAGTATTGTCTGTTAAGGAACATGGCAGAAAGTTTGCCTTCTAAGCAGCATAAGTCCACCTCTCCTACCAGGCCTGTCCCTTAATTCCCTAGGGAGCTGTGCTCCCATGAGGTTTACTGGACTAGTTTTCCTCAGCACAGGAGGAACTGAGAAGCCATGAAACCTTGAGGAGAAAAAAATTCCAGTGTAATGGGAGCTGTGTATTTGGGAATCTTGGGGTAGATTTGCACTGTGGGAGTCCTTTCCCCTTGGCTCTGCAGGTACAGCCTCTTGGGCATAAGAAGCTGTTGGTGTGTTCATCGCAGTTAGGAGGATTGATTTCTCTTGGTCTGCACACCCTGAGCAGCCCTGGAAAGAGTGGCAGGAAGTGGATGCTTTTTGCCCTTGCTGTTTAGATAATAACACTATCTTCTGCATACCAGTGGCTTCTTCTGGAAAGGAGCTGGCTGAACTCTAATCCTTTTAGGAACTAACTCCTCTGTCCCCAAGTCATGTAAAACAGATTGAACCAAAGAAATACCTCCTCAGTTTGATTACTAGCATGACCTTAGCATGCAAGACACAGGACGTTAAGAGGGGGGGAAGTTAATAAATATTTGTTCAGACTGTATCCCAGCTCTGTGAACTGAGTTTACAAAGAATATGCTGGAAATCAGAGATCTTCTTTTGTATGAACCAAGACCTTTCTTTATGGAATTAAAAGAAAAGTGCCTCAGTCCCCCGTTGGCAGAGGTAGAACTGGAAAGGCTCTCAAAAAGCATCTGTGTATCTGGGTTTTGCAAGATTATTTGTTTTTGAGGCTCCACTCCCATGAAGGTCTGCTTAGCCTCACAAACAAAATGTGGGTTTGTTACTGAATTCTTAGAATTGTATGAAAGAACACTGAATTTTATTTTGCCTTCATATTAACTTAATGGGCTGCAAAATGTTAGTGTAGTACTGGTAATCATAGACAGGAATCATAGGGAACATAGCTTAACTCTTTCTTAAGTTCACAACTGAATAATAGACTAGCTTGATTTACCATTCAGTTTCACTGAGGAATATTGAGGGGAAGTGGTTCAGAAGGGATTAAGGGATATTCTGGTACTACTTTTAATCTAAGGCATTGGATTGCAGCATAGAACTGCATGTAAGCCCACCAAGGAATTGTCAATATGACAGTTTTCCAGTTGGGATTAGTGTTTTGTACTGTCCTGGGGGATTTTGGGTTTGATATGTAGGATGCCTGGAGCTACTTGATGGCATGTCTGTTTGTGGTAAAAACAAGAAAAAAACCATGGTGAGTTTAAATTCTGCTGCATGGATGAGAAGAAACAACAGATAAGAGAAATACAAAATCCAGGGTCTTGTTTTGCTTAAATTTAGTCAGAAGCTAAGTAGCCCATGGAGAAAAGAAAAACTGATACTACTTCTACACTGCAATATTCCTTGATCAGGGAAAATGCTCTAGTTACAGAAGTCATTGTCACTTTACAGACTTGCTAGCATGTCATTTTAACAGGGCCAACTCATCTCCCTTGCAGTTCCCATAGAATAGAATTAACCAGGTTGAAAGAGACCTTTGTGATCATTGAGTCCAACCTACCATCCAACACCATCTAATCAACTAAACCATGGCACCAAGTGCCCCATCCAGTCTCTCCCTAAACACCTCCAGTGATGGTGACTCCACCACCTCCCTGGGCAGCACATTCCAATGGCTAATCTCTCATTCTGTGAATAACTTCTTCCTAACATCCAGCCTAAACCTCCCCTGGCACAGCTTGAGACTGTGTCCTCTTGTTCTGGTGCTGGTTGCCTGGGAGAAGAGACCAGCCCCCACCTGGCTACAACCTCCCTTCAGGTAGTTGTAGAGAGCAATGAGGTCTCCTGAGCCTCCTCTTCTGCAGGCTAAGCAACCCCAGCTCCCTCAGCCTCTCCTCATAGGGCTTGTGCTCCAAACCCCTCCCCAGCTTTGTTGCCCTTCTCTGGACATATTCCAGCAACTCAGCATCAAATAGGCAGAGAGACAGAAAACCTGAAGTGCAGAATTCCCCATCAGCCTGATCTCCTCTTACGTAAACCAAGAGCAATTTGCATGTCTTAGGCAAAGCAGTAGCTTTCATTTCAGAGGGTTAGAGATCTACAATTACTTCTCAGCCTTTTATTTTCAGCTGAGTCCACCAAATTTTATTTGCCTACGCCTGACATTGCTGAAGTTCAATGGTTTTAGGGCCAGGTTGGGTGAGCCAAGTCTAGTTGTGAGGCATCCCTGCCCATGGCAGGGAGGTTGGAGCAGATCTCTGAGGTTCCTTCCAACCTAAGCCATTCTGTGATGGAAAGTTCCCTCATTAGTCACTGAGCCTGGAGCTCCCAGTTTCAATTCCCCTGGTCCTACTCTCTTGAGTAACATAACTGATGCCCATTCACACAGCAGCCCTGACCCCTAGATCTTCACACTTTCAAATTTAAAGCATTTTAAACTATATTTATTGTGCTACCATTAAATAAATTCATGTCTCTGAGACAGCAAGTAGGACTGCTCCTAGAGCATGGACTCAAGAAATTAAACTGATTCCCACTCAGATGAGATGGTGTGGAGATGAAAGGTGGGAAGGGAGGCACAGAACAGGGGTGGTGGATCATGCGTCCTGAGCAACACATTTACTATAGGCCTTGAACAGCTGATTCTAGTGGAGAGGCATCCCTGCCCATGGCTGGAGTAGATGATGTCTAAGGTCCCTTCTATTCTATGTTACTGTTAGGATTGTGTATTCAGCATTTTATATGGAATATATTTATTTGTATAAATGCATCTTTAAATACATTAATTTCTTCTTTATATAGTATAAATAGATTTTATATCAAATTCAGTATTTTATAAGCAAAAGCTTTGTTTTCATCTTTCTACTCTTAAACTCTTCTTCCTTCTGGGCTGTGAAGAAGGAAATAATACAAGAAAAGTATATTGTAGTTCTGTGAAGGCCACTCAAAAGAAATGCAACAAGCAGTTGTTGTCTTCTTCCTGACAGTCTACAGTAGAGCTGTACTGTAACTATCCAGATTTTAGTGCCCTCTCCCCAAAAGCAGACTGTAAGTACTGATGAATGTGTTGCTTACTGAATGTATTCTCAGCACTGGAGCACAATATGGAGGCTTGTGTAGGTGTGATTCAAACTGTTGCACTCTGATAGGACAAGGGGTAATGGATAGAAACTGCAGCACAGGAGGTTCCACCTCAACATGAGGAGGAACTCCTTCACTGTGAGGGTCACAGAGCATTGGAACAGGCTGCCCAGAGAGATTGAGTATCCTCCACTGGAGACTTTCAAGACCCATCTGGATGTGTTCCTGTGCAACCTGTGCTAGATTCCATGGCCCTGGTCTGACAGGGGGCTGACTTGATGATCTTTGAAGATCCCTTCCAACCCCTAGCATCCTATGAACTGAAAAACCTAAAGTGTGATCTCTTACTATTACAGGTACTTAATGCAGTCTTACCTTAAAACACTTTATTTGGTGTAAAAGCTAGAATTATCAGTTGTAATGCATGTACTTACAATATGAATGATTTCTGTTTCTTCTACTCTTTTTCTAAAGATTTAGGACCATTTTAGATAATAGTGAACAGAAATTATTTCTCCTGTTTTACATATGTGAATTTTCTGTTGCATATGTATGTAGAAAACTTGCTTGCTAAGAGCTGTTGTTTAAATATTTATGTAGCTATTGTTGCCATTCAAAGTGCATTAAAAGTTCACCACAACTTAGTAGTTTTGGGTGGGCTTTCTTTGGCAGAGCACAACAGAAGTTCCACACACTATTTTGCTGTGGCTGCTGTTAGTACAGCTCTTAAATAGCTTTTTTTAATTATTGTATATTGTCTGTCTGATGCAATCAAAGGTAATTTCCTCTAGAAAGGACCTGCCGATGTTTCTGATCACAGTGAAAAAAGATTTGGACCTAAGATAATAACTTAAAATAATGGATTCAATATTTTTTTTGTGCCACAGGGAACAAGAGAGACACTTAGCCATCATTGCAGTACCCTTGGTGATGCTTTGAGGAAAGAAAATGATTTTGCTCTCATCATTGATGGCAAATCCCTGAAGTATGCTTTGACATTTGGAGTGAGACAATATTTCCTGGATTTGGCTTTGTCATGTAAAGCTGTTATTTGTTGCAGGTAAGTTTGTTTATTTGTAGGTGCCCCATCTTTTTTTTTTTTTTTTTTTTTTTCCACCTGAAGGTACAGACATGGTATGCACAAATGTGGAAACTGTTTTAAATACACCTTAATAGACCGGTTAATGAGATCAACAAATGGAAGGGTTTCCTGATCAGGTAGAGAATCAGAAACTTTCAGGTTGAGAAAGATTCTCAAGTTCACCAAGTCCAACCAATAACCTTACTCTACAAGGTTCACCCCTAAACCATAGCCCCAGGCACCACATCCAAACCACCTTTAACACATCCAGGCTTGGTGACTCAACCACCTCCCTGGGCAGCACATTCCAATGCCTGACCACAATTACCTGGGAGAAAAGACCGGCAGCAGCCCATCTGCAGTGTCCTTTCACATAGTTGTAGACAGCAACAAGGTCTTCCCTCAGCCTCCTCTTTTCCAGGCTAACCATCCCCCAGCTCCTTAAATTGCTCATCAGATTATTCTCCAGGCCCTTCCACAGTTTCCTTGCCTTCCTCTGCACTGGCTCCAGCATCTCCACATCTCTCTTGTGTTGAGGTGCCCCAAACTGGACACAGCACTCAAGGTGCGGCCTTACCAAAGCCATGTGCAAGGGGACAATCACCTCCCTAGTCCTGCTGGACACAGCATTTCTAATCCAGGCCAGGATGCCATTGGCTTTCTTGGCCACCTGGGCACACTGCTGGCTCACATTCTGCTGCTTGTCAATTAGAACCCCCAGGTCCCTTTCTGCCAGACAGCTTTCCAGCTACACTTCCCCAAGCCTGTAGTGTCCTGTTCCATTCAGATGAATGGTTGCAGCTGGACAAGATGCTGGGGCATCTTATCATGACTGTTAGAAAGGTTAGACCAGATGACCCTTGAGACTTCTTCCAACCTGGTGTTAACAATACAATACAATAAACCGGGTTGGAAGAGACCTTCAAGATCATCGTGTCCAACCCATCAAACAACTAGATCATGTCACCAAGCACCCCATCAAGTCTCCTCCTGAACACCTCCAATGACGGTGACTCCACCACCTCCCCAGGCAGCTCATTCCATGTTGTATCATGAAGACAATTCATCTGAAAAATCAGTGTTCACAATGGAACTATTTTTCTGTTTTGCAAAAGGATAGGGGATGCTATAACCTTGTTTGGTTCTCCTAAGGAACACCTGCTTTGTAGTCGTTCCATCCTTTTGTCAAGCCATGTGTTATGCCACCAAGGGTCTTTTTAGTGTTCTTTTTTATGGCTTACCTTTGTAGCCATGTTCCAGTATGATGCACTGTGAATTTCAAACTTCAGTCTTACCATCTTTTAAACTAAGATGTTAGACTGATGCACAGCTTATACTGTGTATAAACATCAGCAGCCTTTCTGAAAGGCAAGCTGCACCTTTGTTCTTGTTCTACTAGTTCCAGTTTTGCCCAGTATAGTAAGTAACAAGCCGGAGATGCATGTAGAACTGCTCTTGCAAAACTCTGTTTCCCCTTTCCTCTACTTGGAAACACATTTGAAAAGACAGCATTTCCATTTCTCTTGAACTGTAGAACCATGGATTTCCATTTCTGCTGAGCTATAGAACCACTGAAGGATATTCTCTATGTGTAACTGTCTTTTACTGGTAGCATTTTTGTGATGAAACAAGGATAAAAAGGCATAACATGAAAATTTCTCCTCTGGTAGCTTTCTTTCTGTCACTTTTACATTTACCTGTCCCAGCTGGTTTCAGCACATGTCTAGATGCATGCTCTGACATATTTTGTGGCTGGTTAAAAATTGGCTGCAGGTTTCAAACTGAAATATTTGCTTGTAACGCTCACTGGTGTAGTATGTGGGAGTTTGAATATCACCCATCTCAGAAGTCAAAATACTTTCTCTCTCTCTCTCTCTCTCACTCACTCTCAATGCTTTGGTAATCAGATTCTGATTTCCTTGTTTGTGAATGTTTAAGTTAAAAAAAATACTTGTAAATGGTAATTTTTAATTAGGGTAAATCAATTAAGTAGTTATTGTCCTGACTAAATGAAAATGCAGGCCTATTCCCCAGACACATAAAGGCACTAAACATTGAAGCAGTCTTTGGTTTGAAATGTAAAAATCATAGACTCAACCAGGTTGGAAAAGACCTCAAAGATCATCAAATCTAACCTATTACCCAATACCTAATGCCACCTGACAACTGAACCATGGCTTCAAGTGCCACATCCTGTCCTTTTTGAACACCTCCAGGGATGCTGACTCCACCCTGGGCAGCACATTCCAATGGCTAACAATTCTCTCGGTGAAGAACCTTCTCCTCATCTGGAGCCTACACTTCCCCTGGCACAACTTGAGACTGTGTCCTCTTGTTCTGGTTGCCTGGGAGAAGAGACCAACCCCCACCTGGCTACAACCTCCCTTCAGGTAGCTGTAGACAGCAATAACGTCTCCCCTGAGCCTCCTCTTCTCCAGGCTAAGCAACCCCAGCTCCCTCAGCCTCTCCTCACAGGGCTGTGCTCCAGACCTCTCCCCAGCCTCATTGCCCTTCTCTGGACACATTCAAGTGTCTCAATGTCCTTATTAAACCGAGGAGCCCAGAACTGGACACAGGACTCAGTTTGTGGCCTAACCAGTGCTGAGTACAGGGGCAGAATCACATCACTCTTTGCAGTTTTCAGAGTGTAATTCACTTGTTCAGAAGCATTTATTACCAATGGATTCTTCCTGAGACTAGCCATAACACAGATGAAGCTGACAAATACTCAGCAGACATTTGACTTCAGAAAGCTGTGTATAGCATTAATTCCTAGCAGATGTTTGGCTTAGAGACATTGACAAACTGAATTCCAACTTTATATTGGCTTTAGAACAATGTGTGCCAGAGGAATGTTAAAGGAATTATTCTGTAGTAAAAATGCACAGCTAAGAGTAACCACAATGAACAAAAGACACTTTGGATTGGTTTCACTGTAAAATCCTAGAATGGCTTAGCTTGGAAAGGACCTCCAAAGGTCATCTAGACCAATCCCACTGCAGTAAGCAGGGTTATTCTCCACTAGATCAGGTTGTCCATAGCCCTCTTGAGCCTCACCTTGAATATCCCTAGGGAAGGGGCCCCAACCACCTCCCTGGGCAACCTGTTCCAGTGTTCCACCACCCTCATGGTAAAGAACTTCTTCCTAACATCTAACCTAAATCTACTTCTCTCTAATTTCAAACTATTGCATTTCATCCTATCACTCCAGGCCTCTAAACAATCTCTCTCCAGCCTTCTTGTCAGCCCCTTCATGTGTGGGAAGGCTTCTCTTGGGTCTCCCCAGGGTCTTCTCTCACCATGAACTTGGTGCACCAGGCAAAGAGTAACGACTATCTTCCAACTGCTCCTATAACATCTTCCAGTAGGGAAAGAAGTCTTTCTTCATGGAAAGTTAAAAATATTTAAAATGATGGGTTTTAGGTTAAGAATCTTCTACAGAAGCTGCCTATAGCAAGTCTCAAGTCAATACTCATCAGTAGACTTCAAATAAAGCATGTACCAAAAAAGCATTGGAAATGCTTTTTGATATACTTGGGCCAGCAGGAGCAGGGAGGTCATTCTGCCCCTGTACTCAGCACTAGTTAGGCCACACCTTGAGTCCTGTGTCCAGTTCTGGGCCCCTCAGTTTAGGAAAGAGGTTGAGTTGATGGAACGTGTCCAGAAAAGGGGCGACAAAGCTGGGAAGAGGTCTCGTGCACAAGCCCTCTGAGAAGAGACTGATGGAGCTGGGGTTGCTTAGTCTGGAGAAGAGGAGGCTCAGGGCAGACCTTCTTGCTCTCTACAACTACCTGAAGGGAGGTTGTAGCCAGGTGAGGGTTGATCTCTTCTTCCAGGCAACCAGCAACAGAACAAGAGGACACAGTCTCAAGCTGCACCAGGGGAGGTTTAGGCTGGATGTTAGGAGGAAGTTCCTCACAGATAGTGATTGGCCATTGGAATGTGCTGCCCAGGGAGGTGGTGGAGTCACCCTCACTGGAGGTGTTTAGGAAGAGACTGGATGAGGCACTTGGTGCCATGGTTTAGTTGATTAGATGGTGTTGGGTGATGGGTTGGACTCAATGATCTTGCAGGTCTTTTCCAACCTGGTTAATTCTATTCCTGTGTTTAACCTTTCTGGGTTTGCTGCCCCTTAGGGTATCACCTCTTCAAAAATCTGAAGTTGTGGAAATGGTTAAAAAACAAGTGAAGGTGGTAACTCTAGCCATTGGTGATGGAGCAAATGATGTGAGTATGATACAAACAGCACATGTTGGTGTTGGTATCAGTGGGAACGAAGGCCTGCAGGCTGCAAATTCTTCAGACTACTCAATTGCTCAGGTAAGTCATTACACTGCAAAATAAACTAGAATGAAGTCGTTTAATGTCAGGGTGATGTGTGCATATTCTGATGGAATGTTTGTTCATTTTCTTTTTTTTTTTTTTTCCTTGCAGTTCAAGTATTTGAAGAACTTGTTGTTGGTTCATGGAGCCTGGAATTACAACAGAGTGGCTAAGTGCATCCTGTATTGCTTCTACAAGAATATAGTCCTTTATATTATTGAGGTAATTTTGCAGTACAGGAAATGTTACTACTTGAAAGTAGAAAAGAAATAATTATTTTGATCTTTGAGAGCCCACCTGGAGTACTGTGTCCAGTTCTGGAGCCACTATTACAGGAAGGATCTGAACATGTTGAAGTGTGTCCAGGGAAGGGCCACGAGGATGAGCAGGGGACTGGAGCTATGAGGACAGACTGAGGGAGCTGGGGCTATTCAGTCTGCAGAAGAGAAGGCTCTGAGGAGACCTAATTGTGACCTTCCAGTGTCTGAAGGGGACCTACAAGAAAGCTGGGGAGGGACTTTTGAGGGTGTCAGGGAGTGATAGGACTGGGGGAATGGAACAGAACTAGAAATGGGTAGATTCAGATTGGGTGTTAGGAAGAAGCTCTTCCCCCAGGAGGGTGGTGAGACACTGGCACAGGTTGCCCAGGGAGGTGGTGGAAGCCTCATCCCTGGAGGTTTTTAAGCCAGGCTGGATGTAGCTCTGAGCAACCTGATGTGGTGTGTCCCTGCCCATGGCAGGGGGTTGGAACTAGATGATCCTTGAGGTCCCTTCCAACCCTAACAATTCTGTGATTTCAAAGAAACAAACTACCATTAGACACTTACTGGTACTGAATCTTGCTTTTTTTATAAGCTGATTGCTGTTAGAGTGCTGTGGTTGAGGGATTTCTTTTTTGCTTTAAAAGACTAGTTGCTTAAAAATACATACTAAGTATTAGTGCTGTGTTGCATGATTCTGAATCATAACATCATTCTAATATGCAAAGCTACTTGTAACTGTATTCCTTAAATTTACTAAGATACATCTTCTTAAGCTCTTTGAGCTGGTGTCAGTAACTGTCCAGCATCACAATCCTGAAGCTGTTTCTCAGGTCACTGTTAAACTGTAGGGCTGTTGCTGTTCAGAACCCTATTTAAGGTCTTTAACCTATAAATTTAATTACACTGCTGCATACCTTCCACTTCTTGGTGAGGTAACCATGCCTCCTTAAGCTCTAGGTCATAAACTGAGATACTTTCCTAAAAGGACCTGATCTAGTTTTCTCACCAGGCATTTTGCGGACAAAGTTCCTCTCAGAAAGAGTAATTGGCCACTAGAATGTGCTGCCCAAGGAGGTGGTGGAGTCACCATCACTGAAGGTGTTCATAAAAGGATTGCATGTGGCACTTGGAGCCATGGTTTAGTTGTCCTGAGGTGTTGGGTGGTGGGTTGGACTTGATGATCTCTGTGGTCTTTTCCAACCTTATTGATTCTGTGATTTTAAGAAGCCTAGAGCCTTGTGAAAACTACAGTAGTATGAGATGACTGTTGTGGTAGATGGGGTCTTAACAACATCTGCCAAACACTATGTATAGAGTAATAGATTGATGGAATGGCTTAGGTTGGAAAGGACCTTAGAGATCATTTGCTTTAAGGTAGTTGAGGCCTTGTCCCCTGAGAGATCCAAGATGAGGTTGGACAGGGCTCTGAGCAACCTGATCTAGTGGAGGATGTCCCTGCTTGCTGCAGAGGGGTTGGACTGGATGACTTTTGGAGGTCCTTTGCAACCCAGACCATTCCATGATAACAACTATTCTCGAAACTTGCCTAACATACTGGGTTTTTTAATGAATATCTTAAACTTGCCCAGTATGCACTATTTTTGTACTGAAACAGAAATGCCTTATTTCTGCTAGACCTGATGTAAGCATTAGGTCAAGAGTTCCAATTTTTATATTCATCTATTGCAATGCTTTAAACACCTCTCTAGGCACAAGTGTTGTAGCCAAAAGTGTGAATTTCTCTTAGCATTTTCCTGTACATTTTCTAATGTTTCTGTTCTGTTTTTTCCTCTTTGTGTTAGTACCATAAGCAGATTTCCATCTAAGTAGCAGCAAGTTTGTGGCCTGTTTAGAAAAACATGAAGTGGGAAAGCATAGAAAAAGCATTAAAGATTTCTTCTTCCCCCTTTTTTTTTTGCTGTAGAAGGGATGGCAAACTTTAGATCCTGCATTTCAAAAGCTGAATATCTGATTAAATCATCAGGCTTGCAGCAGAAGGACTGATTGGCAGTAGTTCTTGAAGTATTTTGGGGGGGGGGGGGGGGGGGAATCCAGTATTAGTGTGTCCTTTGTGCTTACAGACAAAAGTTGGTCTGCAGAACATTCTGCCTTATTTTCATTTGCTTTCTGTTCTTGTCACCTGCAAACACATTGTGTGAAGCTGTAACTTTAAATCGCAGGTGACTATCCCACCATTTGTTTTCTTTGTGGGGAAAAAGAGCTGAATGCGAAGTGCAGAGGTCATAGGCTAAAAGTGCAAAAGCCTAGAAGAGGGAGTCTCTGCCTCCAAAGTGGATGGAAGAGCAAAGAAATCAGTTTCACAATGTGTTATGACCCTGTACATATAATACATGAAGGCATTTTACCACATATACCTTCCCTGGAAGAAGACAGGATGACTTTTGCTTGAATTCCTGTATGCCCAGCATTTGTCAGCTCAGAAACCTTTCACAGATGTTAATAGCTCATGTCAATAATGAGTGCAAATGGGCAGAAATTCATCATTGAATGTCTCTAGAAAGGACAACTGCCAGTCTCTCTTGAGTCTCCTTTCAGTTTTTTTGTACAGATCAGGCGTGGGAGCAAAGAGCTCAATGAGTATTTGTAAGCTGCTGCTTAATATGCAGAAATGCTACATCAGGAAAATGTCTGTGAGGCTTTTGTGGCCACACCTCCTCTGTCTTGGAGTTCACAAAATAATGCTATGAAAGGCCTGTCTGGAAGTTGCTTTAAATCAGTTGCCTTTTATTAGCTGACAATAAGCAAAAACACCTACCTCTTCCCCATAGCTGTATGTTGTATTTTTAAATGTCTGCCCAGTATTCACCAAAGGAGGAATGTGGTAGATTCCATTTGATCTGAAGTACAGCCTTTTTCCTGCAGCCGTACAAAATAAGTGCCACTGATTTCTTGGTGCAGAAAATGGTGAAGGTCTGTAGTAACACAGTGACTACTCTTTGTCAACATTTAAACTGCTGTGCATAAGAAACTAGAAATGGTCTGTAGCAACTCTTTCTACCCTGTCTTGATGCAATAGACAATTAAATACAGACCTCGTCTGTTTTATGGGGCTGGCCACAGTAACTTTTGAGGTCATAGCCTCAACTCTCATCCTCAATGGCAAGTGAAAGCTTTTGATTTCTAATAGACTGCTGATGTGGAGCCTCACATTCACATAGTGTGAGCCTATGCAGAATGTCATTTTGAGGGGCCTGTCATTACCTTGTAATGTTAGAATAAAATTGAATTAACCAGGTTGGAAAAGACCTCAGAGATCATCAAGTCCAACCTATCATCCAACACCATCTAATCGACTAAACCATGGCACCAAGCACCCCATCCAGTCTCTTCCTAAACGCCTCCAGTGATGGTGACTCCACCACCTCCCTGGGCAGCACATTCCAATGGCAAATCTCTTTTTCTGGGAAGAACTTCTTCATCACATCCAGCCTAAACCTCCCCTGGCACAGCTTGAGACTGTGTCCTCTTGTTCTGATGCTGGTTGCCTGGGAGAAGAGACCAACCTCCCTTCAGGTAGTTGTAGACAGCAATGAGGTCTCCCCTGAGCCTCCTCTTCTCCAGGCTAAGCAACCCCAGCTCCCTCAGCCTCTCCTCACAGGCTGCGCTCCAAACCCCTCCCCAGCTTTGCTGGAATGTGCCCAGAGAAGGGCAACAACTCAACATCTTTCCTAAACTGAGGGGCCCAGAACTGGACACAGGACTCAAGGTGTGGCCTAACCAATGCTGAGTACAGGGCAGAATGACTTCCCTGCTCCTGCTGGCCACACTATTCCTGATGCAGGCCCAGATGCCATTGGCCTTCGTGGCTACCTGGGCATACTGCTGGTTCATGTTCACCCTACTGTCAACCAGCACCCCCAGGTCCCTTTCTGCCTGGCCGCTCTCCAGCCACTCTGAGCCCAGCCTGTAGCACTGCATGGGGTTGTTGTGGCCAATGTGCAGAACCCGGCACTTGGATGTGTTCAGTCTCATGCCCTTGGACTCTGTCCATCTGTCCAGCCTGGCAAGGTCCCTCTGATGGTTGGGATTGAGATTGATACAGTGGTTTCGAACTCCTGTGTGGATTGGGTTTGGTTTTATGACTGCCATCACTGCATATACTCTTTTGTTAAACTGTTCATGTGCTCCCTTCAGCAAGATGTTCCTATTCCTGCTTTTTGTTCTGTTAACTATTGAATAGCTCTTTTCAGTGATGCCCAAGTAATAAGACAAGAAACAACAGTTGCAAGCTTGAACACAGGAGATTTCACATGAGGAGAAGCTTCTTTACAGTGTGGGTGATAGAGCCCTGGAACAGGCTCCCCAGAGAGGTTGTGGAGTCTCCTTCTCTGGACACATTCAAAACCTGCCTGGATGCATTCCTGTGTGGACTACCCTAAGTGATCCTGCTTTGGTAGAGGGGGTTGGACTCCACCTCTTGAAGTCCCTTCCAACATCTAATGTACTCTGATACTGAGACCCATATCATGCACAAACCCAGGCAGGACCAGCTTTCTGTGTGCACTCACGCTGCTGCTGCGCTGCGGAGTTTGGGTGCTGTTGTTCACTGTGCCGTGGCCTACTTAACAGAGGTGAACTGCCCCAAGTTCAGTTTAAAATGCAGGCAGCAGGAAGTGATTGTGCTCCTGCCCAGGTTTTTTTGCATGGTATGATTTGAAAACTGAGAAATTGTGGTCTCCATTGAGGCCTCAATCTCATTTTAGGTGGGCTGTGAACCTGAATCTTTTATTTTCTTTCAATTAAAGTTTTGTACCAGTTGTACTGCAGAAGAGTCTGACTTTTCACTTCTCCCCCACATAGTGTAAAGTACCTCCCAGGAATGCCAGCCTCCTGTCCTCCTGTAGAGGTAGGAGTGCTGCAATCGTAATTTGAGGGTAGGACCTACCCCTTAAGAGCAGATTCATCCACCTCTCTTTCTCTCTTAAATTAGTATCGTAGAATCAATAAGGTTGGAAAAGACCTCAAAGATCATCAAGTCCAACCTGTCACCCAACACCTCATGACTAGTAAACCATGGCTTTGAGTGCCACGGCCAATCCCTTTTTGAACACTTCCCGGGATGGTGACTCCACCACCTCCCTGGGCAGCACATTCCAAGGGCTAACAGCTTTCTCTGTGAAGAACTTTCTCCTCACCTCAAGCCTAAAGTGCCCCTGGCACAGCTTGAGACTGTGTCCTCTTGTTCTGGTGCTGGTTGCCTGAGAGAAGAGACCAACCCCTACGTGTCTAGTTCTAGAGAGCAATAAAGTCTCCTCTGAGCCTACTCTTCTCCAGGCTAAACAACCCCAGCTCCCTCAGTCTCTCAGAGGGCTGTGCTCCAAACCCCTCCCCAGCTTTGTTGCCCTTCTCTGGACACCTTCCAGCATCTCAACATCTTTCCTAAACTGAAGGACCCAGAACTGGACACAGGACTCAAGGTGTGGCTTAATCAGTGCTGAGTAGAGTGCAGGATGATGTCCTTGCTCCTGCTGGCCACGCTATTCCTGATGCAGGCCAGGATGCCATTGGTCTTCTTGGCCACCTAGGCACACTGCTGGCTCATGTTCAGCCAGCTGTCAATCAGTAATGATAAGGTTGAAAAGCAAGGAGGCAGTCAAGTAGCACAACTTGTATCCAACAGTGGTGATGAGACTCTGGATTAGGTTCACACACTTAGCTTAGTTGTAAAGCATCCCGAAATTGTGCCAATGTTGAGTGCCTAATTAATTGTTCAGTAATGAACAAGTGATTATGCACTCATCACTCCCCTTATTCAGCTGCTGAGAAACTGCTGCTAGTAAAATGTCTTCTACATTCGTCACAGCTAAATCATAATTCCTCGTTCAAAAGTCACAAACTGAACCCCACGAGAGGTTACAGAAATCTGCTAACTGGCATGAGGTAATTCCATTGTCTTTTCAGTGAATAGGCTTGGAAGGTTAGAAAATAGACTGCTTGCTACTGTGAAGTCAATCAAAGCAATGAAATTTAGCATCATAAGACATCAAAAAAATTCAGTGTGCCTCATAGCTCTGTTTCCCAGCTCCTCGCAGTCATAATTCGCTATGCGATCTCGTTCCAGTAATTAAAATTAACCACTGCAAAAATTCTATTTGCTTTGCCTTTACTGGTTGAACAAATAGCAATTTTGGCTGCCTTTTAACTCCCATTTTTAGTTTTTAATAGTTGCTAATTTCAGGGGGCTTCCCCTTCCCCAAATACTGTAAACGTGTTGGAACATTCCACAAGATGCTGAAAGACAACGAGCTTGTTCATGAGGTCTGGTCACCCGGAGCCCAGCCTGGCTATGTGGTGACAAACATAGATATTGAGTGTAGCAATTCATGTTCCCATAAGAAAGTCCAATGAACTGTCATCTGTGGAAGAGTCAATGCAAAGCAGCATCTAAAATGAAAAGCTTGCACACACACACAGAGTGGTAGAATGGTCTGGGTTGGAAGGAACCTCCAGAAGTAATCCAGTCCAACCCCTCTGCAGTAAGCAGGAGCATCCTCAACTAGATCAGGTTGCCCAGAACCCTGTCAAGCCTCACCTCCATCATGAGGTGTTGGGTGACAGGTTTGACTTGATGATCTTTGAGGTCTTTTCCAACCTTGTTAATTCTATGATCTCCAGGGATGAGGCCCCAACTACCTCCCTGGGCAACCTGTTCCAGTGTTCCACCACCCTCATGGTAAAGAACTTGTTCCTAACATCCAGTCTGCACCTACTCTTCTCTGTTTGGAAGCCATTGCCCCTCATCCTATCACTACAGGCTCTCTCCATCCTAAAACAGGATTCTTACATGAAATAGAATAAGCTACTACCTCCTGTCACCTTACAGCTTCTGTTTGTTGGAGGCAATACAGTTTCAGTGTAGCTCATTAATAAAGATTCATCAGAAATGCTTTTTCTCCACGTTATCATTGAACTGATATCACAGTATCACAGAATGTTAGGGGTTAGAAGGGACTTCCAGAGATTATCAAGTCCAACCTCCCTACCAAAGCGGCATCACCTAGGGAAGGCCACACAGGAATGCATCCAGACAGGTTTTGAAAGTCTCTGGAGAAGGAGATTCCACAACCTCCCTGGGCAGCCTTTTCCCTGGCTCTGTGTCCATCAAGTGTCTCCTCATGTTGAGGTGGAACCTCCTGTGTTCCAGCTTGTACCCTTTGTTCTTTGTCCTGTCACTGGGCACCACCACAAAGAGCCTGGCACCTTCATCTTGACACCCACCTCTCAGATATTTATAGGCACTGATGAGCAGTAAGAACGAAGCAAGCAGCCATGCTGCTTGTTATACTGGGGAGGAAAAACATAAGAAAAGGCATCATGCCCTTCAAATTAAATTTGACTTTTAAAACCTTTCAGCAAAAAGTGATAAAACTGAAATGAAAATGAAAGAGATTTCCTATTGTGCTTCTAAAATGCCATGTAGTGGAGTTAGTACTTTTGAACTAAGTGATTGTCATTGATTTAATGCTCTCATCCTCTTACGAGTTTCGTGTGTGAGGAGGGAATATTGGTAGAATTTTTAGCTCCAAATTAAAGTTTACTGCATGAATTCAATTAGTTAGGAGGTGGAAAATTGACTGCTTCTAATCTGTGGGTGTTTTCTTGTGGTATATTTCTTTCCCCCCCCCCATATTTCTCAGAATTTTTATTTCCTTGAGTACAGTACAAATGCAGTGAGCTAAATCACCTTAAATACTTAACAAACATGAAATTCATTCTGAAAAGAGCTACCTCCTCGAAATGTTTTTGCATTTAAACATGAAATTGCTCCCATATTTGACTAGGCTGCCCACTATCTGTTCTGAACACCAGTTGCTTTTATTATTTAGGGGTACCAGTTCATAGTAGGCTGAATATGAGCCAGCAGTGTGCCCAGGTGGCCAAAAAGGCCAAGGGCATCCTGGCCTGGATCTGGAATAGTGTGGACAGCAGGAGCAGGGAAGTCATTCTGCCCTGTACTCAGCACTGGTTGGGACACACCTTGAGTCCTGTGTCCAGTTCTGGGCCCCTCAATTTAAGACGGACATTGAGACACTTGAACGTGTCTAGAGAAGGGCAACAAGGCTGGGGAGAGGCTTTGAGCACAAGCCCTGTGAGGAGAGGCTGAGGGAGCTGGGGTTGCTTAGTCTGGAGAAGGGGAGGCTGAGAGGAGACCTTCTTGCTCTCTACAACTACCTGAAGGGAGGTTGTAGCCAGGATGGGGTTGGTCTCTTCTCCCAGGCAACCAGCACCAGAACAAGAGGACACAGTCTCAAGCTGCGCCAGGGAAGGTTTAGGCTGGATGTTAGGAAGAAATTCTTCCCAGAAAGAGAGATTGGCCATTGGAATGTGCTGCCCAGGGAGGTGGTGGAGTCACCATCACTGGAGGTGTTTAGGGAGAGACTGGATGGGGTGCTTGGTGCCATGGTTTAGTTGCTTAGATGGTGTTGGATGATAGGTTGGACTTGATGATCTCAAAGGTCTTTTCCAACCTGGTTTATTCTATTCTATTCTACTTATTTATATATAAATGGAGTATCTAGTGGTACTCCATTTTTGAAGCTGAGGGAAAAAAATAATGAATCTATTAATCCCACCTTGCAGGACATGCTGAGTAAAGCAGAGTTTTCCTCTTTTTCAGATCTGGTTTGCTTTTGTCAATGGCTTCTCTGGACAAATTCTTTTTGAACGATGGTGTATAGGGCTCTACAATGTGGTAAGATGATTTCTGTGCTCTCAGTTATTATTCCATCACAATCATGAAAGTTTCTTGAGTGAGCAGTTTGAAAGCAAGTCCTGAGCTCCAAAATTTTGTAATAATTTTTTTTTTTTTTTTTTTTTTTGTGTGTTTGGTTTTTTTTAATGGGTGGGTTGTTTGTTTGTTTCTTTATATCTGTTAACTAGATGTTTACAGCAATGCCCCCACTAACTCTTGGAATATTTGAGAGATCCTGTCGCAAAGAAAACATGCTGAAATATCCAGAGTTATACAAGACTTCACAGAATGCACTGGACTTTAATACTAAGGTGGGTAAACAAAACCAAATATAATTAAAGCAGAACTTAGTAAGAATTTAAACTGTGATGCTCATACTTAAAAATTAAGAGGATTTTCACTGCTACTCTTCCTGGGAAGGGTATCCATTATCCATTTTTACAATACAATACAATACAATACAAAAGAACACAATACAATACACCAGGTTGAAAGAGACCTTCAAGATCATCACGTCCGACCCATCAACCAATGTACTTTTAGCAGGTACAAAAGTGGACAGCGAGCAATTTTTTTTAAATTATTCTATTATATTTTATTCTATTCTGGTTTATTCTACTCTCTTCTGGTTTATTCTACTCCTACTCTACTCTATTTCAATCTTTTTTACTTTATTTTGTTTCTCTTTTCTGCTCTCTCTTTTCTCTTCTCTCTCTCTTCTCTCTCTCCTCTCTCCTCTCTTCCCTCTCTCCTCTCTCCTCTCTCTCTCTCTCTCTCTTCTCCCCTCTCTCCTCTCTCTTCTCTCTTCTCCCCTCTCTTCTCTCTCTTCTCTCTCTTCTCTCTTCTCTCTTCTCTCTTCTCTCTTCTCTCTCTCTCTCTTCTCTCTCCTCTCTTCTCTCTCCTCTCTCCTCTCTCTCCTCTCTCCTCCTCTCTCTTCTCTCTCCTCTCTTCTCCTCTCTCTTCTCTTCTTTCTCTTCTCTCTCTTCTCTCTTCTCTCTCTTCTCTCTTCTCTCTTCTCTCTCTTCTCTCTCTTCTCTCTTCTCTCTCTCTCTCTTCTCTCTTCTCTCTTCTCTCTTCTCTCTTCTCTCTTCTCTCTTCTCTCTTCTCTCTTCTCTCTCTTCTCTCTTCTCTCTCTTCTCTCTCTTCTCTCTCTTCTCTCTCTTCTCTCTCTTCTCTCTCTTCTCTCTTCTCTCTCTCTCTCTCTCTCTCTCTCTTCTCTCTTCTCTCTTCTCTCTCTTCTCTCTCTCTCTCTCTTCTCTCTTCTCTCTTCTCTCTTCTCTCTCTTCTCTCTTCTCTCTCTCCTCTCTTTTTCTCTCTTCTCTCTCTTTTTTCTCTCTCCTCTCCCTCTCTCCTCTCTCCTCTCCTCTCTTCTCTCTTTATTCTATTCTATTCCATTCCATTCCATTCCATTCCATTCCACTTTATCTCAACCTTCTTTATTTTAATTTTATTATATTTTATATTTTTATATATTTATCTTTTTTATTTTATACTCTTTCATTTTTTATTTTTTTTCATTCTGTTTATTTCCTTTTGCTTACTTTTTTTCTTTAACTTCACATTGTTACTTCTTTTATTTTTTATTTTACTCTCAGTCCTGATTTTATTTCTCTGCAATTAATAAAGCTGTCTTCTATAGGCAGAAGTGATTAGACCACTCTGTCCCTGGCCTGTATGTATTCATACTGTTATATGGAAATGCATTACTGAAGCCTGTGGAGAAGTGCTGCAGGGGACAATAAGACCTGTCATTAGATGTGTAGAGGGAGGAACTTGGTACTAGTCTTTGTCAGTTTGGACTTGTGATTTTTTTTTTTATGGTTCAGTTTTGAGTTTTGGCCAAAAAAAAAACCAACACCAAACAATTGCAGACAGTTAAGAATGTGTCAGGGTGGATCAAAAGAAGTCTGAGTTTCAGAATAAAATGTGTGCAATTCATTTTGGAGAGACTAGGAGCAATTAGAGGACTCCAGTATATAATAAACACACACCATTTCTACAATTCAATCATCTCTTAATAAAAATAAGTCAAACTTTTCCCTGAATCCTCAATTTCACGAATGCACAGTGTTTAGAAGAGTCCCTTCTGATGTTATTGGCCGTTTCTAAATATAACTGGGATGTTTCCAGTAGTGTTGAACCTGAGGACGTTTTCAGTCTGTCAGTGAATGAACAAAGCCTACGTGTGGTGGTCTGTAGTAGCTGCGTGGAGCCGACGCAGCATACTTAGCTGTCATGGCTGTGCCACTGGAGTACCATGAGCTAAACAGTATTACAGATGAGATTTTTCTCCTCCCTCACTTCACCCCTTCACCCAGAAAATCAAACCTCAGAGTTTTAAGGAAACTAGGGAACAGAGTTTCTTGGGTCACTGTGAATGCTTTACAAATATCAGACCTCTCATGGTCCCCTAACACAGACACTTTGGTGTTAGTTTTAGTAAGTAATGTGTTAGTTTTAGTAAGTAATGTGTTAGTTTTAGTAAGTGATGCAAACAGTGACTTACAATCTCTGATGGTTTTCTGCCTTTAAGGAAGCCTGTGATATTTTTCTGATTGCACAGATGTATTGTTGACCGCACTGGGAATTCTGCTTGGCTGTTCCCATACGGTGTTTGCTACGAGCAAATGTCTGCAGATTCCCACCTATATGAGTTGAATAGCTGGTGTTAAAGATTTGGAAACATTACTGCCCTGAATGTTGATGCAGATGTTTGTTATGGTAAAAGGGATCAAAGGTTATGAGGTCGTGACAGAGGTTAAAGGATTAGCGTGTGACAATGAGAATTGGTCAGGAAAATGGAAAAGTAGAACTAATTTTTCTTGCACCCACCTGTGCTTTCTGTCAAATAAAAAACTTGTGGTAATGACATAGCAAGAAGGAGAGACAAAGGTTAATGAGCAGCACAAGTTCAACTGTGCAAAGTATTGGAGTGTCAATTGGATCATACAGCCTAGTGTAGTTGGATCATCTCACAAAAGACTTGGAGACATTGTGGAAAATGTTGTGAGGCAGGCAACTTCATTTCAATTGTTTGAGCACCTTAACATTCATAATACTCATCAGCTAGTTACAATAAAACCTATGATTGTCAAAAACACTCTAAATGGGGGGGGGAAAGCACCACCATGATTGCTGTCCTGAAGGAAGTGGGTCACGTATTTTTGATTAAGTCTTCTTCTGCCTTTATACAGTGCATTGTGGAAGGCATCAGGAGGTTGTTTATTCTTAAACTTAACGGAGTTCTTTTCAGAAAGCATCTTTTACAAATGAAGAAACGAGCCTGAAAGCAAAATTGGAATGATTTAGCCAAGACATCAAAGGAGGTTTAATGTGAATCTGTGCGCTTGGAGCAGGGAGCCTGCAACGAGGCATCTGAGGAAGATGCTTTCATTCGTCCTTGCTAAATTCCTTTGTGTGTGGAAATACGTAGGCATGTGTATGCAAAACTCAGGTCCTGAGTGCTCTGCTTCTACAAATTCCTCATTACACAGGATGTGAACTGTAAGAGCTGCAGTCCTTTTCTTCATCCCCCGCTTGGGGAGGGCAGCAATTGTTCCAGTTGTCTGCTCTCGTTTAATTTTTTCTGATGATATTCCCACATGTGTACATTTTAATTTCCCTTCTGATTTGAAATTAAAAGGAGGAGATAATACACACCATCATTTTATATTTTTTTTTTTAATTTTGGGGGTGGGGGGTGTGGTTTTTTCCCCCTCCAAACATAAAAATAAACAAATGACCCATGAAGAGCTAAGAGGCAGAAAGTGCCTGTCAGTTATATTACTTCACAGTGGTGGCCTGACAGAAACACAGTTTGTGAATCTAACACACAGATAAAAAGGAAGGTCAGGGTTCACAGAGCTAGTTTATTGCAAATGGTTCTCATGGATTTTGTGTTTTCTCTTAGGTTTTCTGGGTTCATTGTTTAAATGGCCTCTTCCACTCATTCATTCTGTTTTGGTTTCCACTCAAAGCCCTCCAGCATGGTAAGTGTTAGGAAGAATAAAAATGCTGAAAGGTGCAAAATACCTCAATATCCATGTTTAGTTGTTTTTTTTTTTTTTTCCTTTTAATTGTTCTTAGGGAAGCTTTATAAATGCTAACAGTTTTGTGTGGTTCAATTTCAAGATGCCCTTTCTAGAACTGGAACATCTTGATGCTGTATATTTTAAGATGTTTGATGTCAAGATCTGTTTAAAAGTAGGAGCACTATGATGTGCATGTGGCTAAAGCTGCAGAAACATGTTGTAAGTAAACTGAAACAAGGTTGAGAAAAAGAGATTGCCATTTATTTGTGCTTATTTGTTGAATGTATTATGCTAGCATGGTAAATACCTTTAAGATCCTAAATCACTGGTGTGGCCCTTTGCATTGTCTCTTACATGTTGTAAGCTTAGAGGGATGGTGTGCATACTTTCTCTCCTGTTACTTCAGGTGCACACTACCTCACTAGTTTCTGTCTCTATGAGTAGGCTTGTGACAGAGCAAACTGGGACAATGTTGGTCAGCTCAGTCCTGTCAATCTTCTAGCTCAGCTGCTGTGCGTGCTCCTAAGTTGGGAGAAGGAAGTGGGACACTTGGGAGGAAAGCTGTATTAATTAAAGGACACTTGAAAGCACTGCTTCAGATTTGTGGGAGAGTTTGTGTATGTGAGAACTCTCATAGGGGCGAGGGTTTGTTCTGCTTCCACTTTGTGGGAAAGGAGGGGGAAAAAGTGTGTACCCTGGAGCTTTTCTGTATGATTAGTAGTCTCCTCAGTCTTCCACAGCCAGATGATCTGCTCTGGCATAGGGAAAAGAAATAATTTCATGGACATTTTGGAGCTGTTGAGATAGGGAAATGGTCACAGCTGCTTGTGCCTGAAAAGGTTGAGGGGAAAACTTCTTGCAGAATATTTTATACTCTGTGACTTCTGATGGGTAAAGGGAAGTAGGTAGTGACCTGTTTCTTCTAGAAAGCCCCTGGATGTGAGTTAAGCAGCAGCAATTTGTAGTGGAGAGGTTTAAACAGCCCAGGAGGAAAGAGGTTCCAAAATGTCCAGGTGTACTCTAAAACCACACATCAAATCCAAATCAAAATCCACATTCAAGCTGCGGCAAATCCGTGTGAGAGATTTGTGCATTACGTGATGGGGAAGCATTTAACAGGGTGTATGTGATGATGCAGCGTAGAGTTCATGTGTGAATGGCAAAGCTGAGGTACTGATGATCCTGAAAATCTCTCTGAGCTCACAGTCATCCTTTTCTTTGTGCATTTTCTTCTATTCACTCTTGAGTCTCATTTGTCCACCTCTTTCTTGCCTGCAAGTAGAAAATTTCAGACTGCATGCATTGTAGTAGAATCTACCAAGAAATACGCCATCAGAGAATAGGAATGGCTTTGTGGGGATTCAGTTTGCTCTCTAAGACCTAACCATTGTGCACTCCACAAAACTAGAGTCTTTGCACTCCATGTATTGTTGTATGGATATGAAAAGTGACAAGAAGATAAATCTTCATAGAAGAGTCTCCGCTCTGGTGAGACCCCACCTGGAGTACTGCATCCAGTTCTGGAGCCCCTGTTACAGGAAGGATCTGGAGGTGCTGAAACGTGTCCAGAGAAGGGCCACGAGGATGAGCAGAGGGCTGGAGCACCTCTCCTATGAAGACAGACTGAGGGAGCTGGGGCTGTTCATTCTGGAGAACAGAAGGCTCTGAGGAAACCTTCTTGTGCCCTTCCAGTATCTGAAGCTTTCTTGTGAAAGCTGGGGAGGGACTTTTGAGGGTATCAGGTAGTGATAGGACTGGGGGGAATGGAATAAAACTGGAAATGGGTATATTCAGATTGCATGCTAAGAAGAAGTTCTTCCCCATGAGGGTGGTGAGACACTGACACAGGTTGCCCAGGGAGGTGGTGGAAGCCTTGTCCCTGGAGGTTTTTATGGCCAGGCTGGATGTGGCTCTGATCAACCTGCTGTCACGTGAGGTGTCCCTGCCCATGGCAGGGGGAGTTGGAACTGGATGATCCTTGAGGTCCCTTCCAACCCTGACAATTCTATGATTCTGTGCAACTTTGTCAGCATAACAGTAAATAACAGAAGCCAGACTTAGGTGTACAAGTAAACCCCCCAACTGCTCCCTCTTTAAAATGAGCCGTGGTCTCAGCTTTCTTTTCAGGCTTCCAGAGCTCTTGTAGTCTTTTGTGGTGTGCTACTCTGTCGAGGGAGAAAGTTAAATCAGGAAAGGGCCAGGAATGCAACCAGTCCCGCTAGGGCTCCTTAAGGTGGCAGCCTTTGTGATCCCCTCATCTTGAAACAGGAGAGGGCTAAGTGAAGGAGAACTCTTTGCAAGCATTTTGTTCTGATATTTTGTGTGAGCTTTCACCTGCTGTCTCTTCCAGAATATCAATCAATAGATCTTTTCTTTTTCTTTTCTATTTCTTTTTGTCTGTGATAAACTGCCCTCACAGGTCCTGAAAAGCTTTTAGAAAGAAACACTCTTCATCCAAGCCTAAAATGAATTTCATTTCCAGCATGCTTAAGGGTGATACAAAGGCCGTGAAAACACTCAGCACAACTATAAAAACATACTTAATTAGCAGCATTCCCGATACTGTATGCTAGCTGAGTACAGTGGAAAAATAACTGCTTCCAACTACAGCCCATTTTTGTCTGCTTGTCAACTTCCTCTGGCCAGCCCAATCTGAGAGGCTTTCAATCCATTCCCACCCCCAAAAAAAAAAAAAAAAAAACAAAATCAGTAAGAAGCTGACTCTCTAAGCTGTTTACATTTATGTTGTAATAAACGTATATCGTGTTTCATCGTTGTCTGAAGGCAAGATGCTGTGTCTCTAATCCTAAAAGCCACTCCACCTGAATGATTACTGAAGGCAATACTCCTTTTGGTGAATGCTGTTACAAAGAGCTCCTGTTCCTAGTGTGATCCCTGAAGTCACAAATAGTTTTCAAGGACTAAAAAATTACAGAAGTCATAATCCCTAGCATTCAGTGCAGTTGAAGGTGAGATCTGTTGTTACTGCCCTGTAGGAAGTGCTGCCATCTCTTTTGTACCAAAAAGAAGATACTTTACTTACTTGTTTTTCATGTACTCTATGGCCAGCCTGGTGTACTGGAAGGTGTGGCAGGGGAGTTGGAACTAGAAGGGCCCTTCCAAGCCAAACCATTCTATGATACATAGTTCTATTGTGGATATTTAATTGTTCTTATCTCTATCACTGTTTCCTTTTCCAGGTACCGTATTTGGCAATGGTAAAACTTCAGATTACCTGCTCCTGGGGAACACTGTATACACAGTAAGTCTTCCTACAGCTAGCTGGTGCTCTGTCAACTGACTGTTTATATTGGCTCCATCTTTGACTCTTAAAGACATGTGGGTTTATTGTTATTTATAATTCCCTGCATAGAAGACTTGATTCATTGTGGTGCCTTAAGAATGAGAAATGGCTCCTGAATGACTCTCTGAGAAGCTCTGAAGAGCATTTTGCATTCTGATTCCAGTTTTTAAAACAAAGCCATTTGATAAAGATGCAGAAGATACATCTGTCCTTTAATGGAAGCTGTCTATGCATTTAAATAATGGGAATTGTAATTCCCTCATTAGCATGCTGACAGAATAGCAGAACTCTACAGTCACAGAATCCTAGCCTCGACAACATTGTGATCACTGCAGCCAAGGCTATGGCTAATCAAGATATTAATGTAAGATGAGTTTCCACATTGGAGAAATCCCAAGTTGTTGGATATGGAACTGTGTTGTGGAGTTGTGAAGATAAAATCCTCTTTTCCTCCCTTTGATTATCATTGAAGGAGAGAGCCACGTGGAAGCAGGGGTAGTGGGATGTCTCTTCAGAGATAAATGGCATCCTGGCCTGCATCAGGAATAGTATGGCCAGCAGGAGCAGGAAAGTCATTCTGCCCCTGTACTCAGCAGTGGTTAGGCCACACCTTGAATACTGTGTCCAGTTCTGGGCCCCTCAGTTTAGGAAAAATGTTGAGTTACTGGAATGTGTCCAGAGAAGGGCAACAAAGCTGGGGAGGGGTTTGAAGAACAAGCCCTGTGAGGAGAGGCTGAGGGAGCTGATGCCATGGTTTAGTAGTCATGAGGTCTTGGGTGGCAGGTTGGACTTGATGATCTTTGAGGTCTTTTCCAACCTTATTGATTCTATGATTCCTTGAAATGAAAGTGCCCAAATTACACCTGACCCACACCTGACAGTGATCTTGTTACTCTCAGAGACATTAATCATTACCCTGTGGGGTTTTCTTCTTTTTCTCCTAGAATAAATTAATGAAGCTAAAGAGGTGTTTTTAACTTGCTAGGTATCAGTGCTACCCAATAGATGAGGGTTTTCCAAGATCTCTCTTAGAAGCAAGATGAGGCTTGTGCTGTTTTTCAATGTTAGGAAATTAATTATTTTTAAACCTCCTGTTGTTGGCAGATACAGGAAAGAAATTAGTTCTTCTATCAAGAGAAGGGGGACTGTAAAACAAATACATATTCACATCAAACTTGATTTCCTTAGGGAATAGGACAACATTAAAACTGAAATTAAAGTATTCTAGGATACATTGCAGTCCTTTGAGAATGTAGCTACTCTCAACATCTCCTATGTGGGAGAGACCATTTTGACTAGCATTTTCTGGTTGGCTAACCAGAAAGGTTACAGAGCATAAAGGGCTGAATAAGCACAGCCCGTTCTGTGCATTTCCTACTGCTGTGGCACTTAAAATATTTCCTCTGGTAGTCAGTGCATTCTTACAGGAGCAATGAAAAATGGTTTGCATATTCTCTTAAAATGTATTTGCCCTGCACATCTCTATCCCTGTTCCAAAAGGCAAGCACAGCGTTTTTTTGTCAGCAGTAGTCACATAGGACCATGCAATCTATCATATGATGAACTGTTCTGTGGATGGAAGAATCCTGGGTGGGTGTTTTCCATGCAAGTCTTATTAAAATGAAGATGTAAGGTCACAGTCACTGTCATGGCTCAATCCTGACAGTAGTAGTTCCACTGACACGGATCCATTTGTATTATGAGTTTGTAACACCCAGCAGTGCTTAGGAGTCAGTCATTTATCTGAATGCCACTGCTCTGCCTAATATTGCTAAATATTTCATGGGTATCTGCCAAACCACCTTTTGTTCTAAGTGAAACAGGTTCTTCTTGGGGAGAGGTCCCCTGCACTCAGTTTTCACCCTACCTACAAATTTTCCATTGTTTACTGTACGTGGAAGTTGCAGCCTTGCTCAGTTCAGCAGAAGTTACGTTGTGAATAGTATGCACATATACATGAGTTGCACAGCTTCACCTGTCCTGGAACCTAAGCCAAGTTTTCTGATAGCATCTCTTTTTCCTTGGTTGCTCTCCAAGTGTCCTTTGTATTGGCCTTCATGTTGTAGAGTGAATTGGCTTGGGACTCTTGTTAAACCAAATTATTCAACATTCTTTCCTGAAGCAGTCTCAGAACTTCATCCTACCCTCTGCTCTGTGCTTCTTGCCAAAAGCCATGCCTGCTACCGAGAGAAAATGTTTTACCCCTGCTGTACTGAGAGTTTACTGGATACACCAGCTCCCATGGAGCCAAGGGCTCAAAAACTGCTGTCATTTAGATTGCCACATGTCAGTTGACAGATGAGTCTTGAAATCTTACAGCGTTGCAGAACACCTGAGCAGAAAGCACATAAACACATAAAGCAGGGATGCTTTATGAACACATAAAGCCAAACCTGTCATGTGTGATCACACACGAGCTAGAAACCATAACTATGTCTTTGCTGAACAGAAAACTTGTGTCAATTTCAAATCAGGGAGATAAACAGTTTTCCTGAATCAACTAGTCCTTGCTGTGGGATTACAAACTTTCTACTACTTATCTCTAAAGTAAAATGAAGCATGTCCTACAGGACAGTGGCATGATGTTTTCAGAGACTGCTCCAGCCTGGAGAAGAGGAGGCTCAGGGGAGGCCTTATTGCTGTACACAACTACCTCAAAGGAGGTTGTAGCGAGGTGGGGGTTGGTCTCTTCTCCCAGGCAACCAGCACCAGAACAAGAGGACACCGTCTCAAGCTGTGCCAGGGGAAGTTTAGGCTGGAGGTGAGGAGAAAGTTCTTCACAGAGAGAGCTGTTAGCCGTTGGAATGTGCTGCCCAGGGAGGTGGTGGAGTCACCATCCCTGGAGGTGTTCAAAAAGGGATTGGATGTGCCACTTGGTACCATAGTTTAGTAGTCATGAAGTCTTGGGTGACAGGTTGGACTTGATGATCTTTGAGGTCTTCTCCAAGCTTATTGATTCTATGATTCTATGAAAGGACTTTCACTTTGGGGCTGCTGAGAGTCTTGTGTTTTGGGGGAGCAGATTCTGTTAAAGCAGAACAGCTGTGCCATGTCTTCTGCAGGTCCATAGAAATTATTGCCTTTTTGCTTTCCTTTTGGTGTGGATCCTATTGCACACCGAGCGGCATCGACACACCGAGTCTTCACTGAATATTATTAAGGAAGTCACATTTAAATTAAAGAGATTGATTAGCCTTCCCCTTCTTTCATTTGTGCAAGTAAACATGAAGTATGAAAATCATTAAAATTTGTCTTCTGTTCTCATGAAAGTTTAACCAAACTAATTAATTCTGGATGTTAAGTAAGGCTCCCATATTAAACAACAAACCTCTCTCTCTCTCTCTCTCTTTCTCTTTCAGTTTGTGGTTCTAACTGTCTGTTTGAAGGCTGGATTAGAGACTTCATACTGGACTTTGGTAAGCAGATGTCTTTACCATATTCTCAAATGGATGAACAATTTTATTCTTGTCTTCTTGTTTATTATAGAGATGCCCTTATAAGAACTTTAGTTCATCAGCCCTCCCCACAGTATCAAACTAAATTGTGTCTGCTGTGTGGAAAGGCAGAATATTTGCCTACAAAACAAAACAAGGCTTAATGCTGAAAAGGAGGACACGCCTCAACATGAGCCAGCAGTGTGCCCAGGTGGCCAAGAAGGCCGACGGCATCCTGGCCTGCATTAGGAATAGCTTGGCCAGCAGGAGCAGGGAGGTCATTTTGCCCCTGTACTCTGCATTGGTTAGGCCACACCTTGAGTCCTGTGTCCAGTTCTGGGCCCCTCAGTTTAAGGGCATCGAGACACTTGAACATGTCCAGAGAAGGGCAACGAGGCTGGGGAGAGGCCTTGAGCACAAGCCCTGTGAGGAGAGGCTGAGGGAGCTGGGGTTGCTTAACCTGGAGAAGAGGAGGCTCGGGGCGACCTCATTGCTCTCTACAACTACCTGAAGGGTGGTTGTAGCCAGGAAGGGGTTGGCCTCTTCTCTCTAGCAACCAGCACCAGAACAAGGGGACACAGTCTCAAGCTGCGCCAGGGGCAGTTTAGGCTTGAGGTGAGGAGAAAGTTGTTCACCGAGAGAGTCCTTTGTCATTGGAATGTGCTGCCCGGGAGGTGGTGGAGTCCCCGTCCCTGGAGGTGTTCAAGAGGGGACTGGACGTGGCACTTGGTGCCATGGTCTAGTCATGAGGTCTGTGGTGACAGGTTGGACTCGATGATCTTTGAGGTCTCTTCCAACCTTGCTGATACTGTGATACTGTGGGATGAGGCTTAAAGTACTCCTTAAACTATAAAAATCACTATTACTCTGAACTGATTGCAGCTGAACTTAAATTGCTATAAAATGCAGCAATGTGGTTACTGAAAGTATCATTTTGCCCTGAGAAATAGCTGCCTGAAGTAGCAGAGTTAAATTAATACAAAACAGTGACATTTCATCCAATGTATTGCAAATACTGAGTGGCAAAGCTCTTCCTTTATGTCATGATGCATCAGTGATTGTTCTGTTTTCTTTCTTTTGCTTAACAGTTCAGCCACATAGCAATCTGGGGCAGCATAGCACTCTGGATAGTGTTTTTTGGAATCTATTCTTCTTTGTGGCCAGTCATTCCTATGGCACCGGATATGTCAGGAGAGGTAAAAGAATGTTTTGACTCATACCCAAACGTGTGCAAAAATTATTGTTTCAGTCTTCAGTACAGGCCCAAATTCCATTGCATCCTTCTACTAACTAGAAGTGCATAACAGGGTTGCTCCTTTTATACCTTCAGTTTGGTGGGTGTGTTTATTTTTAAGTGGAATTAACCCTTGCAGAGATGAGCTCTGGCCAAGAAGGCAAATGGCGCCCTGGCCTGCATCAGGAACAGTGTGGCCAGCAGGAGCAGGGAAGTCATTCTGCCCCTGTACTCGGCACTGGTTAGGCCACACCTTGAGTCCTGTGTCCAGTTCTGGGCCCCTCAATTTAAGAAGGACATTGAGACTCTTGAACATGTCCGGAGAAGGGCAATGGTGCTGGGGAGAGGCCTCGAGCACAAGGCCTATGAGGAGAGGCTGAGGGAGCTGGGGTTGTTTAACCTGGAGAGGAGGAGGCTCAGGAGACCTTCTTGCTCTCTACAACGACCTGAAGGGAGGTTGTAGCCAGGAGGGAGTTGGGCTCTTGTCCCGGGCAACCAGCACCAGAACAAGAGGACACAGTCTCAAGCTGTGCCAGGGGAAGTTTAGGCTGGAGGTGAGGAGAAAGTTCTTCACAGAGGGAGTTGTTGACCACTGGAATGTGCTGCCCAGGGAGGTGGTGGAGTCCCCATCCCTGGAGGTGTTCAAGTGGGGACTGAATGTTGTACTTGGTGCCAAGGTTTATTAGTCTTGAGGTGTTGGGTGGCAGGTTGGACTTGATGATCTCGGAGGTCTTTTCCAACCTTACTGATTCTATGAGTCTGTAGATCCCTTCCAACCCAAACCATTCTGTGACTAAGGCTAATTTCTTTTTTCATTTTCAAGTTTCAATTTTCAAGGTATTTGAAACCATAAATGCCTTCCCCCAAACAAAATTGAAACTTGGAGGTGCCATAACATGGCATGAGCAGCTGTTTGCCATGCACACATTTCCTTTGCTCTTCATGTGCTGCTTGGAATGCATTCTTGGACTGTATCTTTAACCTTTTGACACTGATTACTGGTTTCTCTTTCTTTTATTATCCCATTTGTGTAAACCTTCTCTGAATATTAGAAACAGGGCTGAATCCATAAAAGATGCTTAATGGCTGCTTGTGCTGATCTAATTGGGACTTCAGTGCCAAATTCTCCAGACCATTCAGATCCAGAAACATCTGAAGCTCACTATTACTTTCCCAGGCTCTAATGTCTCCTTCTGGGCATGGCCAGCGCCTCTTGAGCTAAGCTTGGTGTGCATTCCCAGTGGGAATCAGAAACTAAGAATACCTGCTTGTTTCAGAAGGATATTTTTCCAAAGGTTTTCAAAGCATATCAACTAAATCAAGCCTTTGACTCCACCACTGTGATATAATTCAGCAATTCATGCAGGATGTGCAAAATGTAAATGCTTTTCTCTCTCTCGTTTGGAGGCAATTGAGACTCACAATTCTGACCTCCTACATAAGCAGTTGGGGGGGGGGGAAATTTGTATACAAGCATTTATATAACTACTGCATTTTAATGGAAAGCCCAAAGAATCCACTTAAGCACTTGGACACCTAAGAAAAAACATGAACTTGAAGTTACACAATTTCTTGCTGTTTTTCCTTTCTATTATAACTTCTTACCCATGTCTCTATTCAGATCACTTTGCTGCCTCTGTGACTCAGAATTAATTATCTATATTGTTCTGAATGAAAGTAATTGAGGCCAGCATACTTCAGCACTTCTCTTCATGTACACTGTATTTTATAGCAGCAATGGAATGGGCTTGTAGTGTGTTTTTAGAGATGCTCTAAGAACTTCTGTTCTTTAAAAGTGAAGGTTGTTAGGAAGAAATTCTATACAGAGGGAGTGATTGCCCATTGGAATCGGCTACCCGTGGAGGTGGTGGAGTCACCTTCATTGGAGGTGTTCAGGAGGAGACTTGATGGGGTGCTTGGTGCCATGGTAGTTGTTTAGGTGGGTTGGATTGGTTGATGGGTTGGACGCGATGATCTTGAAGGTCTCTTTCAACCTGGTGTATTGTATTGTATCAACTTTGCTAGCAATAAGCACAGCACCTCATTGCTCTCTACAGCTACCTGAAAGGTGGTTGTAGCCAGGAAGGGGTTGGCCTCTTCTCTCTAGCAACCAGCACCAGAACAAGAGGGCACAGTCTCAAGCTGCGCCAGGGGAAGTTTAGGCTCGAGGTGAGGAGGAAGTTCTTCACCGAGAGAGTCATTCGCCATTGGAATGGGCTGCCCAGGGAGGTGGTGGAGTCACCCTCCCTGGAGGTGTTCAAGAGGGGATTGGATGTGGCACTTGGTGCCATGGTCTAGTCATGAGGTCTGTGGTGAGAGGTTGGACTCGATGATCTTTGAGGTCTCTTCCAACCTTGCTGATACTGTGATACTGTGATACGGTGGGAGCTTAGGTAGGGTGTATTATGCTTCATATGACATAAGAGTGGCTACTTCACTGTTACAGTAGCCGAGTATTTTACTTAGTTATACATTCAGTCTCTGAAGTTATTGTGAGAAAAAAGATGGTTTTGAAGGGAACATAATTCCTATGAACTTGGAAAAACAGTGCTTCATAAAGAGATGTGGCTGTCAGCAAAAATAAATAACTCTTGGGGTTTGAATTCCAAGTGACACCAAAACAGTTTGACTTGCAGACCTAAACTCGTGACTTCCCAAAGATTATGGAGAGTGGCACTGCAATGCTGTCAGCCAGCTCTCTTAACACCCTCGGGAGGAGAAGGTCTGGGCCCAATTATTTGTAGGATTTGAGCTCCTGTAATAGTTTCCATACCATCTCTTCCTTTGCTGGCAGTGGGTCTGTGTTTGCATCAACCTGCATTTTTATTCCCAAGGCTACATCCCGGCAATGCTGCTGAAGACAGAGGTAAAGAAAGTGTTGAGAACCTCTGCCTTTTCAGCACTGTGGGCGTCTGAATCGCCTCTCCTGTTAAACACTGGGTCAATATTTTCCCTTGGCTTCTGCTTCTTGTTTACATACCTGAAGAATCCTTTCTTGTCGTTTTTGGTGTCTCTGGCAAATTTCAGTTCGAGCTGAGGTTTTGCTTTTCTAACTGCATCTCTGCACACCCTGGCAATGCCCCTGTCCTCCAGGAGTATTCATTCGCTTTTCCATCTCTGTGGCGCTTCTCTTTTGGTTTTGAGCAGGCTCAGAAGCTTGCACTTAAGCCAAGGGAGCCTCTTGCTCCACCTAGACCACTTACCTTTTAAAAGGATTAACTGCTTTTGTGCTTCCAGAGCAGCATTCTTGAGAAACCCCTGGCGCTCGCTAACTCCTGTGTCCTCCATGGAATCCCTGCCAGCCAAGCTCTGAGCAAGCTGAAGTTCACTCATGTAAAATCCTTTGTCTAGTGCTAACCTTCTGCATGCTCAGCAGCATCCCAGTCTGCGTGATCACAAGCAGCCGAGGTTATCACTAACTGAGATACAACACAGAAGGTTCTCTTGCTTTGTGAGCAGTGTCTCATTCCTGGTTGGCACAGCTAATATTTGTATGAGGAAGCTGTCCTCTCCACATTCCAGGAACTTGCCAGATGACATCTGAGCTGCTTCACTGTTTTTCCAGAAATGCCTGGGGATTTGAAGTCACTCAGGTTCTGCTGACCTGAAACTTGCTTAAGTAGAATCATAGCAGTGTCAGGGTTGGAAGGGACCTCAAGGATCATCTACTTCCAACCCCGCTACCATGGGCAGGGACACCTCACACTAGATCAGCTTGCTCAGAGCCACATCCAACCTGGCTGCGAAAACCTCCAGGGAGGTTTTTCCCTCATGGGGAAGAACTTCTTCCTAACATCCTGAATCTACCTGTTTCTAGTTTTGTTCCATTTCCCCCAGTCCTATCACTCCCTGATACCCTCAAAAGTCCCTCCCCAGCTTTCTTGTAGCCCCCTTCAGATACTGGAAGGCCACTATTAGGTCTCCTCGGAGCCTTCTCTTCTCAGACTGACAGCCCCAACTCCCTCATTCTGTCCTCATAAAAGAGGAGCTCCAGCCCTCTGATCATCCTCATGGCCCTTCTCTGGACATGTTCCAGCACCTCCAGGTCCTTCCTCTAACAAGGGCACCCGGAAGTGGATGTGGTACTCCAGGTGAGGTCTCACCAGAGCAGAGGGGAAGAATCACCTCCCTTGACCTGCTGGCTAAGTATCAGTTATTCATAACAGAACACTTGTGCCATGAGAGGGCCTTTTTACAAGAGTGTCCACCAACAGGGCAAGGGGAAATGGATTTAAATTTAAGGAGAAGAGGCTTAGATTGGATCTTAGGAAGAAATTCTTTACTACATGGGTGGCAAGGCTCTGGAATGGATTGTCCAGGGAAGTTGTGGAAGCCCCCTCGAGATGTCCAAGGCCAGGTTGGACAGGGCTTTGAGTAATCTGGTCTAGTTGAGAGGCATCCCTACCCATGGCAGGGAGGCTGGAGTAGATAATCTCTAAGGACTCCTCCAGCCTAGACCATTCTATGACGTTCTCTCTGCTTATGTGAGCCAGAAACAACCCTTCAACTCTCCACCAATTTAGCAACCTAGTCACCAGTATGTATAGAACTTAGAGGAGTACTGTACATGGCAGAGCCATGCCCAGTTGGGATGAGTTGGTCCCGTGTGGGAGTAGCAATCTCAAAAGGCCAGAAAACAAAAGGCCTGGATGCCAGAACTGCCTCAGCACTCCAGATCATCAAGGCATTTTGGATCGAGGAGTCCCTGTTTGGCTTTTTTGTTTCCTTCTTTTTTTTGGAGGGGGGAAGTCAGAACAAAAGTAAAAGAACTAAAAATACACTTGATTATAGCGCTAGGAACATGCCAAAGAAGGGGGAGTAGAGGCCTAGACAATGAAGAAAACTGTTGGCACTCTGTCAGAAAGTTGTAATTTTCCATTTCACCGTAATTCCTTTTAAAGCACAGCATTCTACAATCCTTCCTGCTGCATTACTACCTCTAAAATCCAACTTCAATTATCTTCCCTGCAATTGAATCTTGTGCAGAATCAGTGGAAGAAGTAGGGAAAACTTGCAAAAAAATTAAAGGTGTGGCATACTTGGTTCTTTTTTTCAGCAAGTTATTGGCTGAGGCTTTGATGCAAAGAGATGAACACAAACCAGCAATACTTACAGAATAGAATCATCCAGGTTGGAAAAGACCTTTGAGATCATCAAGTCCAAACCAGCACCCAACACCATCTAATCAACCAAACCATGGCACCAAGCACCCCATCCAGTCTCTTCCTAAACACCTCCAGTGATGGTGACTCCACCACCTCCCTGGGCAGCACATTCCAATGGCCAAGCTCTCTTTCTGGGAAAAACTGCTTCCTAACATCCAGCTAAACCTCCCCTGGTAGAGCTTGAGACTGTGTCCTCTTGTTGTGGTACTGGTGCCTGGGAGAAGAGACCAACCTCTGCCTGGCTACAACCACTCTTCAGGTAGTTGTAGACAGCAAGAAGGTCTCCCCTGAGCCTCCTCTTCTCCAGGCTAAGCAACCCCAGCTCCCTCAGCCTCTCCTCACAGGGCTGTGCTCCAAACCCCTCCCCAGCTTTGTTGCCCTTCTCTGGACACCTTCCAGCAACTCAGCATCTTTCCTAAACTGAGGGGCCCAGAACTGGACAACAGGACTCAAGGTGTGGCCTAACCAGTGCTGAAAATGATTTAACTTTGACCTCAGTGCTCCAACATAATAGAGCTTCTGCAGCATAAACAGATTCTTTCCTTCTACCACAACTCATTTTCTTCTTCTTGAGGCATTGTGCTGGAGCATTGTCAGTTTAAACACATTTATCAGGGCTGTGTAGGTATTTTATAGGAAGAGATGAAAAATCCTGAGTTTTCAAATATTTTGGTGAAACCTTTCTTCTGCATCCAATGAATGAGTTTTCCATCAGCTCCATATGCTTTTTCTCTCCCCTTCAAGAGCATTAATATTTTATTTTCTTGGAACAGATTCAGCAATAAGCAGCAAGAATTTTTTTTTTTTTCTTTATGACATTAATATGAAGAAGTTAGACTGAATTCTTCTTAGAATGTTTTACTAGGTCCTTTTCTGTCTAAAAGAAGCCATGAAAAAGATGTTTCTAGAAGACCGATCTCACCTAGTTGCGACTGGATAGTTGGATGAATCAAGATTACTAACTTGTGCTGGGCCCCATGCTCTTTAACATCTTTATTGATGATCTGGATGAGGGCATTGAGGCCATCATCAGTAAATTTGCAGACTACACCAAGCTGGGGGCAGGAGTTGATCTGCTGGAGGCTTTGCAGAGCAGGACAGGTGGGCAGAATCCAACGGGATGAGATTGAACACATCCAAGTGCTGGGTTCTGCACGTTGGCCACAGCAACCCCATGCAGTGCTAGAGGCTGGGGTCAGAGTGGCTGGAGGGTGGCCAAGCAGCGAGGGACCTGGGGGTACTGGTCAATGGTAGGCTGAACTTGCAGTGTGCCCAGGCAGCCAAGAGGGCCAATGGCATCTGGGCCTGCATTAGGAACAGTATGGCCAGCAGGAGCAGGGAGGTCATTCTGCCCCTGTACTCAGCACTGGTTAGGCCACACCTTGAGTCCTGTGTCCAGTTCTGGGCCCTGCAGTTTAGGAAGGATGTTGTCGTGCTGGAACGTGTCCAGAGAAGGGCAACGAAATTGGTGAGGGTTTGGAACACAAGCCCTGTGAGGAGAGGCTGAGGGAGCTGGGGTTGCTTAGCCTGGAGGAGACTCAGGGGTGACCTTATTGCTCTCTACAACTACCTGAAGGGAGGTTGTGGACAGGTGGAGGTTGGTCTCTTCTCCCAGGCAGCCAGTATCAGAACAAGAGGACACAGTCTCAGGCTGCACCAGGGGAGGTTTAGACTGGATGTTAGTTCTATACAGAGAGTGATTGCCCACTGGAATGGACTGCCTGGGGAGGTGGTGGAGTCACCATCATTGGAGGTGTTCAGGAGGAGACTTGATGGGGTACTTGGTTGCATGGTTTAGTTGTTTAGGTGGGTTGGATTGGTTGATGGGTTAGACATGATGATCTTGAAGGTCTCTTCCAACCTGGTGTATTGTATTGCATTGTATTGTAATACTATAAACCTACTAAGCAGAACTCACTACCAGCTCTGAGGAGCTGAAAGAGAATACATTTAAACTTTACAGTGGATTATAGTTGGTAAAAATCTCCCTTCTGAATGTACATTTTATCAAAAAGTGAGCATTTTTAATGCACACATCTAAAAAAAACAGCGCTGAACAAACCAAGCAACAAACTCTGAAAATCCCCTTCAGCATGATTTATCCCTTGTTCATTTGGTGATTGCAGAAGTCCTACTGAATGCCTCTAAGTCCTACTGAATGCCTTCTTCTCCAAGGGGCATTTTACAGGGAACATCTGCTACTGACCTCCAAACTAAGATGGTAAGGCCCCAATTATGACATACTTGGATGGCAAGCACTGATATAGGCTGGGCTGGGACTGGCTTGAGAGCAGCCCTGAAGAAAAGGACCTGGGGGCGCTGGTGGATGAGAAGCTCAACAGGAGCCAGCAGTGAGCACTTGCAGCCCACTGAAAGCCAGTCACATCCTGGGCTGCATAAAGAGAAGCATAGCCAGCAGGTTGAGGGAGGTGATTCTTCCCCTCTGCTCTGCTCTGGTGAGACCCCACCTGGAGTACTGCATCCAGTTCTCTATTGCAGGAAGGACCTGGATGTGCTGGAAGGTGTCCAGAGAAGGCCCACGAGGATGAGCAGAGGGCTGGAGCTACTCTCCTATGAGGACAGACTGAGGGAGTTGGGGCCGTTCAGCCTGGAGAAGAGAAGGCTCTGAGGAGACCTTATTGTGGCCTTCCAGTATCTGAGGGGGCCTACAAGAAAGCTGGGGAGGGACTTTTGAGGGTGTCAGGGAGTGATAGGACTGGGAGGAATGGAACAAAACTACACATGGGTAGATTCAGATTGGATGTTAGGAAGACGTTCTTCCCCATGAGGGTGGTGAGACACTTGAACAGGTTGCCCAGGGAGGTGGTGGAAGCCTCATCCTTTGAGGCGAAGCAATGGGATTTAGGAAGGAGAGGAAAATGGAAAACTAGGCTGTAAAACTGAAGAAGGATATGTGATAAAAGAAGGGTGATAACCTAAGGTGTTAATCATGTGGTGTCTAAGGCTAGTTCAGATACTGTAGCAGATCATAGAATCAGTCAGGGTTGGAAGGGACCACAAGGATCATCTAGTTCCAAACCCCCTGCCATGGGCAGGGACACCTCACACTAGATCAGGCTAGCCAGAGCCTCATCCAGCCTGGGCTTAAACACCTCCAGGGATGGGCTTCAAGTTATGAGTCTTTTAGTAGTCTGAAGCACGACCTAGGTATTCTTTCATTAATTAAGCTGATATCATTAGAATCATAGAATTGTCAGGGTTGGAAGGGACCTCAAAGATCAGTCAGTTCCAATCCCCCTGCTATGGGCAGGGACCCCTCACACTATTTATTATTTGCCTTCATATTATTTTGGGGTTTATTTTTTCTGTGGATTCATTCACTTACAATTTTCTCTTACTGAGTTTATTGTAGGAATTAGGGACTATAGTCTTCTGATCTTAAACATAGATAGTAAAATACCAGGAGTTCATGGTGTTTCTTCTTCCCAGTTTTGTGTCATTAACAAACTTCCTGAGGGTTCACAGAATCACAGAATGTTAGGGGACCTCTACCTCCAATCCTCAAGGTCTTTAATGAAGATGTTTAATAGGCTTAGACTGCAATATTGACCTATAGGGGATGCTGTTAGTTGCTGGGCCCCATCCTCTTCAGTGTCTTCATTGATGATCGGATGAGGGGATTGAGACAGTCATCAGCAAATTTGCAGATGACACCAAGTTGGGAGCAGATGTTGGTCAGTTAGAGGGTAGAAGGGCTCTGCAGAGGGATCTCGACAGGCTGGACAGATGGGCGGAGTCCAATGGGATGGCATTCAACAAGTCCAAGTGCCGGGTGCTGCACTTTGGCCACAGCAACCCCATGCAGAGCGACAGGCTGGGGTCAGAGTGGCTGGAGAGTGGCCGGACAGCGAGGGACCTGGGGGTGCTGATCAACAGCTGCCTGAACATGAGCCAGCAGTGTGCCCAGGTGGCCAAGAAGGCCAACAGCATCCTGGCCTGCACTAGGAATAGTGTGGCCAGCAGGAGCAGGGAGGTCATTGTGCCCCTGTACTCTTCTTTGCTTAGGCCACACCTTGAGTCCTGTGTCCAGTTCTGGGCCCCTCAGTTTAAGGGCATCGAGACACTTGAACATGTCCAGAGAAGGGCAACAAGGCTGGGGAGAGGCCTTGAGCACAAGCCCTATGAGGAGAGGCTGAGGGAGCTGGGGTTGCTTAGCCTGGAGAAGAGGAGGCTCAGGGGCGACCTCATTGCTCTCTACAACTACCTGAAAGGTGGTTGTAGCCAGGAAGGGGTTGGCCTCTTCTCTCTAGCAACCAGCACCAGAACAAGAGGGCACAGTCTCAAGCTGCGCCAGGGGCAGTTTAGGCTCGAGGTGAGGAGAAAGTTCTTCACCGAGAGAGTCCTTTGTCATTGGAATGGGCTGCCCGGGGAGGTGGTGGAGTCCCCGTCCCTGGAGGTGTTCAAGAGGGGATTGGATGTGGCACTTGGTGCCATGGTCTAGTCATGAGGTCTGTGGTGACAGGTTGGACTCGATGATCTTCGAGGTCTCTTCCAACCTTGCTGATACTGTGATACTGTGATACTGTGGCCTTCAACTGGGCTTTGTGCTGAGGCTCACCACCCTCAGTTTTCAGTCCACCTCATTGTCTGTTCATGGAGCCCCATACAAAGAGCTTCCCTACGAGGGTCTTATGGCTTATGTCCCGCTGTCTTGTCCCTCCTGCCGTAAGAGATGCTATTAATGGGTACTTGTCTCTTGCATTTTTCAAAACAGATGAGTGCTATTTTAATAACTTTAGCAGAATGCAGCATAATAAATAAATTTAAGTGGTGGTGTGCTGAAGGAAATTGCCCTGGTATATTTCCTTAATGTTAGAGGTGGGAGTTGTAAATAATGCCCCTAAAATTTGAAAAGCAATGATTCTCTTTAAGTCCTTCAATGAAACAAGAGGAGTACTGTGCTGTGCTTTCAAGGGGAACTTTCAGACAGCTCAGCTGACAAACAGTATTTCTAAAAATTGCCTTCAGCCCTAGATAGTAAACAAATACCCAAATCTCTGCATTCTCAATTTATCACAAAGCTGTTGGAAAATGGCCATTCCTCCGTGGCTAAAATCTGGGCTAATGATGCTGAGTTAGCCAGTAGTTGTTTCATATGTTTTTTTCCCTACTTGACTTCTTATTAGCAATCTGGATGAAAATATTATCCAACATTCTGGATTCTCTGGGGGGGCTGGGGGGAGCAATGGGAGTGGTAAATATTCAGCAAGGGACAGTTGTGTATTTACAGAGCATGTCTGACATACAGTTTTCCAGAATACTTAGAATAATTAAACAAAAAAGCTAGGGTCTTCCTTCATAGTCTGAGGTTTTGCAGCAAAAGACATTTTCCCATATTATTATCACATTTTCATCCCCCTCCAAGTTGTTTTTTTTTTCCAGCTTGTCTTTCATAGACCCTGCTGGGGGCAGGCATTGAGCTGTTAGAGGGTAGGAGAGCTCTGAGAAGGGACCTTGACAGGCTGGACAGATGGGCAGAGTCCAAGGGCATGAGATTGAACACATCCAAGTGCCAGGTTCTACACATTGGCCACAACAACCCCATGCAGTGCTAGAGGCTGGGGTCAGAGTGGCTGGAGAGCAGCCAGGCAGAAAGGGACCTGGGGCTACTGGTTGACAGCCAGCTGAACATGAGCCAGCAGTGTGCCCAGGTGGCCAAGAAGGCCAATGGCATCCTGGCCTGCATTAGGAACAGTGTGGCCAGCAGGAGCAGGGAGGTCATTCTGCCCCTGTACTCAGCACTGGTTGGAGCATGAGCCCTCTGAGGAGAGGCTGAGGGAGCTGGGATTGTTTAGCCTGGAGAAGAGGAGGCTCAGGGGAGACCTTGCTGTCTACAACTCCCTGAAAGGAGGTTTTAGCCAGGAGGGGGCTGGTCTCTTCTCCCAGGCAATCAGCACCAGAACAAGAGGACATGGTGTCAAGCTGTGCCAGGGGAAGTTTAGGCTGGAGGTGAAGAGAAAGTTCCTCAAAGAGAGAGTTGTAAGCCATTGGAATGTGGTGGAGTCACCCTCCCTGGAGGTGCTCAAAAAGGGATTGGATGTGGCACTTGAAGCCATGGTTCAGTTAGTCATGAGGTGTTGGGTGACAGGTTGGACTTGATGATCTTTGAGGTCTTTTCCAACCTTATTGATTCTATGATTCTATGAAATAAGCAGAGTCCTGACTTCTTTCTAAAATTAACAGGAATTCTGAGATGTGTCTTGAACAGCAAAGGAGGACTGGGGGCATTGAAAGAACACACTTAGTGGAACTTTACTGCACTGGGAGTTAAATGCAGATCTGGTTAAATACAGCAGTAGGTCCTTCGACGTGTGTGAAGGCAAACACATGCAGATAACTTAAACCAATAAAACTGACCTTATGGGTTGTTGAGAGGAGAAACTGTAGCTGGTTTGCTGGTGTTGAGTAGATATTACTTTAACAGTTCTGAATCTTAAAAGGAGAGGGCACATACCTAGATGATACCTGAAACAGATAAACTGAAAACGATTTTCACAAGCTTTCCAGCAGCAAGAATTTTACTGTTAGTTCCATCTTTCTGTCTTTGAGAAGGCTCTTTAAAAATCTGAGGCAGCTGTTTTGGCAGAACACAGAGTTATTTTCTTCATAGAGCAGAGAAAGGCAATACTGTCTGTTCATTTTGGCAGGTAATTTCTTAGCAGCACATCTTCATCAGCGCATTAAAAAACGTTTCGCAGCCAGGGTTTCCAATCTGCCACTAAGCCATGAAAGGAGGGAGTCATTCTCAGCAGGTTCCCCCCACACACACACATTTTTTGGTGTTTCGGTTTTTTGGGGGGTTTTTTGTGTGTTTTTTAATAAGAACTTCTATAAAACTCTGGACAATGCACTTATTAAGCAAGGTTAATTCACTCTAGGAAGTCCTAATATCGAGCGTGAGCCCCACAGACGACAAATTATTTATCCTCCCTTACAGGATTTTTAAGTCCTACAATAAACTAGGCTTCCCAGCTCTCATTTTGGATTACTTCTGAATTCCCCTGGGAGCCACTTTTGTGGCAGATTCCATTTGGTTTCACAAGGCCTAAAGGGTGGGGGGGGGGAGGAGGGGGGTTGGAACTTGGCATAGACCACAAATCTCTCACATTAGGAACAATTTGTAAACCACGAACAGAGGCAGCCAGAGTCCGTCCCCAGAACAGGCTGCTCCTGTTAGTGCCATTGTCTGCAAAGGATTGGTTTGCCATTTCCCAGATGACCTGCCTGTGTGTAGAGAGATGTGAAAAGTTAGAGACAAAAATGTTTTCTACAGAGTTGGGGGGGGGGGGGGGGGGAGTTTTCTTGTACAGAAAGGAAGGAAATACCTCTGTGGGATTTTATTTTTTCCCTCTTCGTCCAAAAAATACAAAGAGGCCCTCTGTCTTTAATGCGAATGTCGGCTTTAAATCTTTTAGGTTTGGATTAACTCTGTAAAAGGGGGGAAAAAGAAAAGAAGGGGAGAAAGAAGCATAAAAAAAAAGAAATCTGACAGGCTTTCAAATATGACTCAGAAAAAGTTTTTCTTTTTTTTTTTTTTTTTTTTTTTCCCCCCTTCTTCCTCAATTCGTTTGTAAAGCCAAAGGCTGGATAAGAGTGAATAGTAGGCGCCGGTTGCTCCTTCACTCATCGTTAGCATTACAATGGTCAGAATTAACATCCTAAGACCTACATTATCACTTTTTGCCGTTTCACCGGCAAACAGTTCGTACGGGGTGGCTAAGGCAAGGACAGCTCTTTTGCTGGCGTCTTATAAACTAGAAGAAATGTTGTTGTTGCTGTTGTTGATAGGAAACCGAGGTCGTAATTACTTCAACTCGTCCTTTTCTTTATTTTCCCCCGGCTGCTTCTCCTATTTTTTTTAGGAAACTCTGTCTCTCTAATTGCCACTAAATTATACAAACCTTGCAAAATGCAGCAGTGATGGACGTTTCCTATTAGCTGCTAGTTAAGGAAATGAGTGTTTCATCGTGCATGTCAAAAGTCATCTTTTGCTTATAAAGTGCCCGAGCTAATGCGTTCTCTCTATTTCCCGACACAAAATTTTCTTGCCTTTTTTTTTTGTTTGTTTGTTTCTCCACTGAAAATGTGACTTGGTTTATTTTGAACCTACCCCTGCTCAGTGTTGACACTTTTGCTGACAGCTGTTGGCAGAAATCGCTAGAACCTCAGGGCAGGATCCATGTCCTTTTAGCACAGCTGTGGAAAGCTTAGCAGGTTCTCAGATCCAATGCTTTCCAAAGAATTGGTGGCAGTAGGAATCTGGTTACAAAACCAAGGCAAACAGGTTTATTTCTTTTACCTACACGAGAAGGAAACTCGTTTTCTGAAGATAATTCACTTCTGTTTTTACGCATGAACATATCAAGTAGGGTTCTGACGTGTTCGAATTCAGAAGCTAACCCTCAGCTGCTGCAACCTACCTGCATTTGTCTGCTAATTAATAGTGGCAAAGTTTTGGCTTGTTTATTTGTTGCACACTGAGGTTTCATTACGAAATTGGTCTCCCAAGTAATGAAGCAAAGGATTTGAAAGGCTATCACTGTGCTGCGATGTTGCTTTCAGCCTCTGTGCAATCTAATTACATTACAAAGGTATTTTTAATACCGGCTGCAAAACAGTATTTCAGCTGTGTGCTTCATTAAGTATTAATCACGCTCCTTGCATCCATAATATTATTGATATACATACTTGAATGAATTACAAGGGTGCACTGAAGGATTGGGGTTTTTTTCCCCTTGAATCTTCCATACATTATGATGTTTGGGTTGGCTGTTGGGTGCGTTCCAGTTTCTAGTATGTTTAGTTGTTACGAGCAGGAAAAGCTCCGATGCGTTAATGTAAAGCAGCGCACAGAAAAAGCAAGCACACAGCTAAAAGCAATGATCTTGCACTCAAATATTTCTACCATGTGTTCACCTATAAGGTCTTCATTGAACAATATGTTGCATGTTTCCCTAATTGTGTCATTAGTTGGTTTCGTAGCGTTCCCTCTTAAGCGGTTTGTCGACCAGGAGTCTGTGGCGGTGTGGGAACCGCGGCGCGCTGAGTTCTGGTGGGGAAAACTTTGATCCATGTTATATTTCAAAATGAATCTAACAGTGTCCAACATCCATATCAAGGGGCAGGATCCATTGTATCCTGCTTAGGTTGATTGTGAATAAGAAAATCCTGGTTGATTGGAAGTACGAAATGGTGCTCGCGGCTTGCTGACAAAGATTGCGCGAGGCGGGGAGGTGGATTTTCAATAAATCTGATTTTAATGGAAATGTCTGCAGCCGGCACAGTGGTGCAGAGCAGGGTTGTGGAGGGGTAGATCCCCCCTCTCTCCAAATGCTAAGCAGTGAGATCTTTCTACCAGCTTCTTAACATGAATAAGTGCTTCCTATCTGCTGGATTTCCGTGGCGACTCGGGGGCGTTTAGAAAGGAGTCAAATTTTATTTCACATTAGAGAGTCTTGAATGGTTCACTTAAATTTGCTTTTGATACCCTCAACCATTGCTCTTTCTAAGGTGTGGTTTTTTACCTTGTCATAACATCATGACACTTTGTGCCTTTTGGTTTTTTTTTTGACCCTTGCAGGCAGCTATGATGTTCAGCTCTGGAGTGTTTTGGATGGGACTTCTATGTATTCCTATGACAGCTTTACTTCTTGATGTAGTATACAAAGTGTGAGTACAGAATGCCAGGGGTTATGGGGGAAAAGCACTGACTTTTAAATGTGAGCTCTAACTAATGTACAAGAAGAGTGAATTGGGATCAGCTCTGGTGATTATATAAAATTGGGTTTTGTTTACCTTGTTTGGTTTTGACAATTTTTACTGCCGATGTTGTTAGCACTTGAAATGTTTCCGTAATTGTAATGTCTGTTTCATAGATATTTGTTATTTCTTGCTTGCAAGAATGACTGATGAAATGCATTATTTGGACTTGCTTTGTGGTATTTCTTCTTGCAAAGCTTGATTTTAAGCCCCCTGAGAAAGTGGGTTTGCAAATGGGGTGTTTTTAGCAGCGTTAAAGGAACCTGTTCTTTTACTTTCAAGAGGAGTAAATCTGGCAGCATTTTGTGTTACTTACAGAGTGAAGAGAGCTACTTTTAAGACACTGGTAGATGAAGTTCAGGAGTTGGAAGCAAAGTCTGAAGATCCTGGGGCAGTTGTGCACGGCAAGAGGTACTGTAAAAACCTGTAGATTGTAGTCTTTTTAAGCAAAAAACCACCCAAACAAAGAGGCAGCTAAATCTTTTCAGCCTTCTCCACCTATCAAAGCCAAAAGGCTATTTTTGAAAACCCATGTAAACAGCAGGCCATCTGTAAAGAGCTTTCAGGTCTACTGAGCATATTTTATATGGTTTTTTTCCATATGCTTAGATACAGCTTTTACCAAAGGTTTTCACTCGTGTCCTTCTTCATACCTGAGTGTTGTGTTTGTGGTAATTATGTCTAGGATAAACCTAAGGTATTATTTTCATTCTGTCACTTTTGACTTTGTTAGCAAGAATCCAAAGTGAGTTTAAACCTGCATGATTCACTAGCATGGTTATAAACTGTGCCTAAGCAGAAAACAACAATACAATTAAGTCTTTAATCCTGCTTGGTAGCACAAAGGAAAAGATCAAAACCTGTCTAGGATTTGAGTGAAATTAAATAGAGCTAGCTGGCTCCGTATCTAATGCCAGTCCAGTCTGACAAATTTCTTACCTCATGTATGTTAAACTTAGAACTCCACAAAATTTCCTCTGTTACATCCTCCTCCATGGCTCAGGCAGGTAGTTGGAAAAAGGAGAAGATGAAAACTCAACAACTGGACAATTTCTGTGTGTGAACTCAGGGTAAAGGTGTGCACTGAAAAATGCTGAGGTCTTTTTAACCCTGGCTGAACTTGTAGCAAGCTCTTGTTGAATGGAGTGCGAGATGACAAAGCCCCCCTCTCTCTGCCTTGCAGTTCACTAAGGCCATTTGGCTGAGCTTTAGCTTTCTTTCCTTGTCTTCATTTTCATCAGTTTTGTGAAGTCTAAAAAAAGCCAAAACTATGGATACTTGATCCTCCTGTTCTTTCTTGCCTTGGAGCTGCTGGGATTTTAGTATCTTCATGGCAAAGGGCTTAGCCAAGAAAGCTTTTTTCCTACCAAGTTAGACCAGAAAAAGCAGAAACAGCCACTTCACTTTATTGTAAATTCCATTTTCAGGAAACACCTTCTGTTCATAAAGATACTTAAGTTCCCTTTGTCTTTCCATCGTACTGTATCCCTCCTCCAGTTCTTTGGGTAGCAGCTTACCAGGATTTACCAGTTTGTGACCACATTACATTGGTTACCGAGGTGATTACCACCATTTCTAATGGGTGAAATACCCAGCTCATAGGAGTGCTTGCTCTTACTTTTTGTTTTCTTTCCTAGCAATCGCTTTCACGAGAATGTTTTGCCTCCAGTGGACTAGTTCTTCCCCAGTACCACAGACAAATACCAGAGGAGTCACTGTGAGGCCTAGAAATTCATCCCACCATCTGTAGAACACTTAATCTAGTGTGGTGGGCTACACAGGAACACATACCTGTGTAGTGTCCCCACATCAGGGTCTATATGCTGGCTTTGTGGCAGCAGCTTCATACTGGAAGTACTCCAGAATCCTCTATGCTGATGACAATTCCTGCATGGAGCATACTTTTCCTTAAGCACTGCAAGACCAAAGTAGTGCTTGTGAGACTCTCTTACCTCTAAGGATGTTCTAAAGTTATTTTATGGATGCCTCTCATGTGGCAGCACTCACTTAGGCAGCTCCAAGGCAAGATCTTCTTCTAAATGAACCGAGTCATCTATCAATGTGCTGAGCTTTGAGCCAGACACAATCTGTGCTGTGTGCTCTTCTGCAAAGAGCAAAAGGTGTGGGGGAATGATTTACAGGGAAAAAAAGAAGGAAAAAACCCAAAACAAACCCCCAGACATTAGTACTAGACACTACTAAAAGGGGAACATCTTGGGGAGGTAAAAGAAATTAGGGTAATGTACCGTTTTTAGTATTCCATACTTGAATTCCCACGACTTCTCTTGTATTCCCAAATTCAGCTACCTTTACTTCAGCTGTCTAGACAGCGTGCTCTTCCTTCATCTTGCACATCCCTTCTTAGTTAGGTAAGAGGAATTTGGTGTTTTCACCACTAGCTCTTTCATTATCTTCAGAATTCAGTAGCTCAGGGGGCTTCATGAAGGTGCTTCAGTTACCTGCTAGAATGCCTTTCTCAGATCCTTTCCTTCCCCACAAAGTTATTTTTAGACCTGCAGATCAATGGATGTTAGATATCTTATACAGAAATACAGAATTAACCAGGTTGGAAAAGACCTTCGAGATCCACCCTATCACCCAACACCATCTAATCAACTAAACCATGGCACTAAGTGCCTCATCCAGGCTCTTTTTAAGCACTTCCAGTGATGGTGACTCCACCACCTCCCTGGGCAGCACATTCCAACGGCCAACCTTTCTTTCTGTGAAGAATTTCTTCCTAAAATCCCGCCTAAACCTCCCCTGGTGCAGCTTGAGACTGTCTTCTTGATCTGTCAGTATCTTAATATCTCTTAAAAGATTTATTCCCTCCATGATTTCTTTTTCAGCTGTATCTCCAAACAGGTAGTGTAGCTAAAACCTCACCCTTTGTGGGGAATGTTTTCTTTGTTAAAGAAATGATCTGGTGAGCTGACTTAATTGCATCTTCAGAAATGTGATTGAATTATTTTAAACATTTTTGAGTCTCCTGAGGTGTAGAAGCCTGGATTAATTAGATACCAGTGCAAATTGGTAAAGAGCATCCTCTGCATCTGTTTTAAATATGTGCATGAGACTCTTTGTCTTCTGTTGCAGTGCTTTTCATGCAAGCATAATGGTTTTTGAAACATTTGCTCTGTGTTCTTCAGGTCCAAACAATATTTTTCTGGTGTGCATACCTCCTGGAAGTGCCTTTTTATCTCATAGCAGAGGAAGACATGTTCTCATGACATGCCAAAATAACCTAAGATGATTAAGGTCCTGGAGGGACCTTGGTGCTGTCTTCCAATACCTGAAGAGATCCTACAGGAAGGCTGCAGAAGGGCTTCTCATAAGAGCATCTGGCAATGGGACAAGGGAACAGTTTTAAGCTGAGGGGAGAGTAGGTTTAGACTGGATCTTAGAATAGAATAGAATAGAATAGAATAGAATAGAATAGAATAGAATAGAATAGAATAGAATAGAATAGAATAGAATAGAATAGAATAGAAGTTGAATTGAGTTGAATTGAATTAACCAGGCTGGAAAAGACCTTCAAGATCATCAAGTCCAACCTATCACAAAGGAAGTTCTTCAGCATGAGGGTGGTGAGACTCTGGAACAGGTTGCCTAGGGAGGTTGTGGATGCCTCCTCCCTCCCTGGGGGTGTTCAAGGCCCTTGAGCAGCCAAGCCTAGTTCTGAGGTGTCCCTGCCCAGGGCCAGGAGTTTGGGGCAGGTGGTCTCTAAGGCCTCTTCCAACCTGAGCCATTCTACCATATGTGGCTGTTTTAGTATGTGTAAGGATGTGTAATCACTTCCTTTCCCCAAAAAACTGTCACAAAATACATTTCTTCTGTTCTTCTGTAGGCAAGAGATTGAAATTGGTTTTATCATATATATTTATCAGTTGGGTAAGAATAGGTCTTGAGCAAGAAGGTGAGAATTTGGCATGGTCACTTTCCAGCAGAGAGTTAAGTTTCATGTACTGAGTGCTTTGGTAGCATCAATAATAGAGCAGCTTCAGTGGAATAACAAATTTGTGCCCCAAGAAAGTATGATTTCGATCATTAGAGCCATTGTAACCGAAATGCCACAGAGCCATTCGTGCTTCAAATTGGAATGACTGAGGTAAAAGTCATTTGTGTATAAATAGAACAAATGTTGCATATAAACCATGGTCCAAACCCAGGGTTTCTGCTCTATACTGCTTAAGCAAACCCAACAGTATTACTCCTTACTACAACAATATTTTTACTGGGTTGGATACTGCATAGACTAACAATAACATGAGTAACAGCCCCAACTTTTGGAAGCATCTCTAGAGAGTTGTCCTGTCTCTGCTGCTTCATAGTGGTTTTTCACTCAGTCCACTTGGAAATTATTTTTAGATCAGCTAAGTCATTTGTCAGAAATACACAATGTAGTCATTTGTGTGTGTGTGTGTAAAGGAGGTGATTTGCCTGTAAATGTGTACATTTTTTGTGTTCAAAAATAGTTGATATTCTGCTTGCCGTATTGGCATTTGCTTGCTGCAATTTATCATGGGTTAATTATGAATCCATCTCTTCTTGACTCCACTTGGAGAATTTTAAACATGCTCTGGAATGGCAGAAGGGTGATTCATAATGAAGAGCCTGCAGTATTTCTTCAAGTCTAGAAATAAAGTAGAATTTAATACCTGAATCGCTGGGAGCACTGTTCCCCAATGTATTTCCTACTTTATTTGTATTTCTGTAGCAGCAATCAGATCTGTGCAGTGGAAACTTCATTACACATAAACTAAGAAATGTGAATGCTTTGTGTTCCTGTACAACTTGGGGCACTGTTTTCAGTCCTTAGCATCGAGGCAATCTGCATTTTGCCTCCTAGGACACAGGCAAAGAATAGTGATGGTACCAATAATGCTGGAACAGGCCTGCTGTGCTTTTAATCAAAGAATTTCCTTAATAGAAAGTAACATCAGTCCAAAATAAACAAACAAACAAAAAAAGTTTCCTAAAAGTTTGCTGATTTCAACTCACATTAAGGAGATTGCAAAGGAGAGACAGCTGACAACCACTTTTAAGCATTTGCATGGTCTTCCACCTCTCTGACCTCCCATCTTACATGAAGATGACTTTGTACCTTTGTGGTTTAAACCTCAGTCCCTCATGTTTTTATTGATCTCATCACTTCAGTGTTTTGTAGCTCTAAACTAAGAACAAGGCTTCTACACAGCCAAGAGGAGCAATTGGGATGTGTCCAGTTCTGGGTTCCTCAATTTAAGAAGGGCACTGAGACACTTGAACGTGTCCAGAGAAGGGCAATGAGGCTGGGGAGAGGCTTTGAGCACAAGCCCTGTGAGGAGAGGCTGAGGGAGCTGGGGTTGCTTAGCCTGGAGAAGAGGAGGCTCAGGGGAGACCTTACTGCTTTCTACAACTACCTGGAAGGAGGTTGTAGCCAGGTGGGGGTTGGTCTCTTCTCCCAGGCAACAAGCACCGGAACAAGAGGACACAGTCTCAAGCTGCACCAGGGGAGGTTTAGACTGGATGTTAGGAAGAGGTTCTTCCCGGAAAGAGTAATTGGCCATTGGAATGTGCTGCCCAGGGAGGTGGTGGAGTCACCATCCCTGGAGGTGTTCAAAAAAGGATTGGATGTGGCACTTGAAGCCATGGTTTAGCTGTCATGAGGTGTTAGGTATTAGGTAGGACTTGATGTTCTCTGAGGTCTTTTCCAACCTGGTTGATTCTATGAAATATTAATAACAAAAAACTCCACACAACCATGTCTTAAAGAGCTAGCTTATGAAAACACAAGAGAGTAAAGTGTGTCTCAGTGCTCTCGACTTGTCCATTCTTGGTCCAGTCAGCAGATGCTGACTACATTCCTGGAGCTGGTACCTCATTCCTGTTTTACAAGGAAGTCTCATTCCATCTTTTCATTCAAAACATAGCCACAGAAGCAGCTTCCCCTGCCTGTCCCCTTACCCTGTAGATTTTGGAGTAAGCATTCTTCTATGGATCTGGGAATAATAGGTCTGTGACCCTCTTCCAACATTGAAGAACCAAGCTCTTACTTGTGGTCTATGCTTTAGCCACCAGCCTGGAGGGGAACAGAAAGGGAGGGAGACCATTCGTCTCTCCAGTTTAAGACAGCGGTTCGCCTTCATATCTGAGAAGTATATGCCCACTGAGGAAAGAATGAGCACTTCTGATTTAGTGGTTTAGACTCTAACCTAGTAAAGGAAGTGATCTAGTTCCATTCCTTGCACCACTTAGTCTGGTCAGTAGCTTCAGAAGGTAAATCTGTTCCCCTAATGAACAATAATACTGAACAGTCACTTGGCTGATCAAAAATCAGTTAACATAAGCAGGAGTAATCTGTTACCCTTCTCATATCCTTACACTTTAGACAACTTTGTTAATCTAGCAAAACTGTAGCAAAATCAAATCACTATGTGCCAGGAATAAACATGAGGTCCTTTTTTTTTTCTTTTCTTCTTTTTTTTTTTTTGCCTTTTAAATGAGCTCATTTTTAGTCCAGTTCACATGGGGAGGGACTGGAATTTTCAGCACTGCTTAAATGTTAGATTGGGATTTCTCTGAAACACAAGCTCTCATTCACAGTGATTGTCAAATCTAGGGGAAACTGAAGTATTTGTGTGAGTGTTCCTTCATATAGTCCCTTGCACATCTTCTAATGTGCTGTCAAAATTGTCAGATTTTGAAAGCCTTCTGAGCTAAGGGCAGGCTTGATGGGACTCTGAGCAGCTTAATCTGCTTGGGGATGTCCCTGCTTGCTGCTGGGGGGGGGGGGTTGGACTGCATGACCTCTGGAGGTCCCTTCCACCCCAAACCATTCTATGAGTCTGTGATTTATGTAGTAATGTAGGATCCTATCTGAGAGAACTTTAAGTGTAAGAAAGATGCATGGTAAGTAAACCTGGCACATTCACTGCTTCATTCACTACAGTTTGCAGCACTCAGATGCTTGAGTCTCAGTGTCAAAAGTGTTTAATACTCCTGTTCTCTAGTTGGGCTGAATGGAGAGCCACTTGGATCACATTAAAGCACAATAAACACATAACACAACAGTCAGGACCACTGAGAAGGCAGATGGGCTGAAGTGACCAACCTCTAGGAGTAAACATGATCTATTACTTGGGTACAATCTCCAGGAAAAACACCTTCTAGAGTTTCATGAGGAACACACCTTGCTAGAACACTTCTGATGGAAGCAGTGTGTTTCCATACACACAGCTGATGACCACAGATGTGGCTTTCCCTCCATTTTTTTTCCATCCTTCTGGATGTCAGGCTCAGCACTGTAATTTAGCCTGGCATGGATCAGGCCATACTGTGTCAGGGCAGCCAGTGACTTCCCTTTACATGTTTCTAAAGGAGTCACGCTCAAATGTTCACAATATTACTCATTTCTTTGTATTGTTAGCACACAACAGTGCTTCAGACAGATATTTTGCCTGTACTGCCATGAGTAAAAACATTACCAGGTATCTGGACTTCATAATCTGCCCTTCCACATTCTCGTAATTGTTCTCTTTAATTAATAATTAGTTTGGGTACAACTAAAAATGACAAAGGCAAATGGACATTTAAAACTTAATGCCCATCTACCAGACTCAAAGATAAGAGGATCCTGTGATAAGTAAGTAAATGTTTTTCACACATATCCATTCTTCTTTCTAGCTTAAGTGAAAGAGCCCAGCTGCTGAAGAATGTTTTTAAGAAGAACCACGTGAATCTGTACCGCTCCGACTCGCTGCAGCAAAACTTACTTCGTGAGTGTCCACTGGCAAACAAAAACCAATAGCCATTAGTTATATAGAACTGAAGCTCCAGATTGGATGTCAGGAACAAGTTTTTTATTATGAGGGTGGTAGCACACTGGAACAGGTTGCCCAGGGAGGTGATTGAGGCCCTTTCCCTGGAGATATTCAAGGTGAGGCTGGACAGGGCTCTGGGCAACTTGATCGAGTTGAGGATGTCCCTGCTGACTGAAGAGGGGGTTGGACTGGATGACCTTTGGAGGCCCCTTCCAACCCAGACCATTCTCTGATTCTCTGATTCTGTAATTCTATGATTCTGTGTTACATATTCACATGTTTAATGGCTAAGGAATAGGGGACTGTCGAGTAACTTTTGGGAGAAACCATTTAATATCACAGAATATTGCAACAGGTATCAGCTGTACTGTTTGGGAACGTTCTGTGACAGCTGCTGATCGTTCCTGCATGCAGCAGAAAGTAAAACAATTCAGCTGTGTTCTTTACAAATAAAAGTCTTCGATTAGTCTAGTAAACCAAGGCAGCCCATTCTATGATTCTACCTTCCAGTGCATTTGTTTGTAGTAAAGATGTAGTATCCTAAACACAGCAGACCACGTTCTTTGCCTGTTGGTAGAGTTCTCTTCATGCTGAGATGCTGCATAGATTTCCGCTGGTTTATAATTGCGAAACTACCTCAGAATCAGGATGGGTGTTCTACCTACTAATTGCTGAAAAGAGATTGATTACCCTCTACTGACCTTTGTTAAGCTGTTTTTACTGAAGCTTTAACTAAAAGATCTGATTAAAACTTAATTGGTTTCTGGTTCTCCTCTCTGCAGATGGCTACGCCTTCTCTCAAGATGAAAACGGAATCGTTTCCCAGTCTGAAGTAATAAGGGCTTACGATACCACAAAACAAAGGCCTGAGGAATGGTGAAGGAACACAACTGGCGCTTTAGGCCTTATTTGTGACTTTTGTGAGGCAGGCTGCTAGATCTTTACTGGGAGTTGCAACCACGGCCCAGTTATCAGAGATTTAAAGATCTATGATGGTCTTGTTCCATAAAGTTTGGATTTGTGTATTCAGTAGACATAAGCACTGTGCAACTATACCGTAACACACCATCTCCAAATTTTTTAACAAGTATTTGCTTAGCCTTTGTAAACAGATTGGAATTTCCCTTGTATCTTGCCAGCTTGCTTATTTTCCAATGAAGTTGGATCAATACTGGTCCTACACTGGGAGGGCAATGGTCAGATTGCTGAACGTACTTTACATTGACAGACCATTAGCATCCGTGAAGGTTTTTCGGTGTTAGTGTATTTTAAATACAGTTGGTAACAAGCCTTTGATTTCAACAAGTGCTGAAAAAAAAATAATAGTATCTTAATGGTGTTAATTCACCTTCTTTGAGAAAGATTTTGAGTCAAGATGTTTGTAGGCGTTTGTGTCAAATTAACCTAAAAATGTTTGCCAAAGAAGTTCCGTAGACGCTTCCTGCCGTTAGGAACCATTCGAAAGGAAATCAGCTCCAGGCCTGATCTCAGCACTGCATGCCTGAGTCTCTGCACTTGAGGAGAGAGATAGACAGTACAGTGAGTCAAAAATTAGAGTGGCCTTTGTGGCATTTGCTTTCAAAACTGCAAGTCTTTGCACCTCTGGCCTTATACAAGCTTCTCCCTTCTTTTCCACTCAGTATTGCATCTGTTGAAAACGGCTGCTGCCACCTTGTAAAACTGAGTGCAAAGTACTATCTTGTTCCATTTTTAACAATTGCTCTGCCTTACTTCCCTTTAGCAAACTTCAAGCCGATTGGGTTTTGCCATGCTTCAGTCGTATCTGCTTCTATATCGTAGCTTCTAAAGAAGGTTTGTTTCAACTTACGTTTAGAGACTAATCCAAATTTTCAGCATTTTTATACTGAAATCATTTGAAAGGTGGGCCCTGAAATAGAGAGCAAAGCCTGCCCTTGGCTAGTCTGTGGTATGTACTGTTTTATTTGCACTAAAGCCACTTCCTATAAAGGTGTGAAATGCACTGCAGCAGCCTCTTTGCAGCTTACTGGTGCAGACTACCTGTGTGCTCTCACCTTTAAGGAACGACGGAGAGGAAGCGACTGCAGGGGAGAGGTGCACTCCTGTACCTTGGAGGAAAAAAAAAACCAGAAGAAAACAACAGCAAAACAAAAAAGGAGGGAGGTTCTAAATGAGAACATTGTCATAACTTTTTTTAAAGTAGTTATACTTGGTGTTTCTCAGCTTGCCACCCAAAACCCATCAGGTTTTAAGCTAAGAAAAGCTACAGGAACTTCAGGATTTGGGTAAATCTTGTAGCTTCTTCGTCTGTGTTTAATTCTGTGCTTAAAAGCCACCATAATCCCATTTGAAATCCATTTTTTCTGTAGTAGCAGAGTTCAGTTACATTTCTCTATATTACACAGAAATGATCTTTTGGTTGGTTTTTTTCCTTTGGAGATCAACTTAGATAGAAAATCAGAACAGCAACAGCCCCAGCATTCTGTCATACTAAGAGTTTCCTCTTCACTCTCCATCAACTTTCAACTTAAAAGCAACCAGTCACCCAATCCCATCTTTTCTCTGCCCTCCTTCACTAGTCCTACTCAAGAAGGGTTGACTTTACCCCCTTGCCTTTCATCTAGCTAAACCCTTACCAGATAACTTTATCGCTCTAAGTTTCTTACACTCCATTCCAAGAGAAACTTCCACGTGAAAAGCCCAACAAAAGGCACTGTATGAAAGTCATCTAGCTAAATCTAGCTAAACCCTTACCATCTAGCTAAACCCTTACCAGATAACTTTATTGCTCTAAGTTTCTTACACTCCATTCCAAGAGAAACTTCCACGTGAAAAGCCCAACAAAAGGCACTGTATGAAAGTCCATATTTAGGAAGGCCTATCAATGGGGAGGCAGCCTGCATTTCATATGCATGTTATGCACTGTCTTCCTCTCACTTTCCTGGAGTGATCTTTAAACAGAAAACAGAGGGCACAGGGACAAAGGGAACGTATCCCACTAGAAACAGTACTGCCAGTCAGTCATGCAGACAAGAACTGCCTTCAGAAAAGCCATTGCAGGCATAGATAAATAGACGGATCAATATGGGAGGGCCAAATCACTTGACCTAAGGCAAGAAAAATTTGGGGGCATGCCCCTTTCCTAAAATGGGAATCCCTATTTTCTGTCATCCAAGGACAATGACCAACTTCAAAACATTTCTGAAATTAACCATGACACTGTTGGCTCCTTTAGAATCTTTCCATGTAGTTAGCTCATATATAAAGTGACTCAAGCTCTACATGCTCTCTTCATGGGTAAATTTTTAGTGGTATTATCATTGGGGGTTCTTTCCTGGTTTGAATGATTCAATTTTGCAGGGGAAGAAAAAAAGGGTGTGAGGACTAGACTATATTGTCCAATATTTAGACATGTAAATGGTTCTTTTATTCCCCCTATGTAACAAAATTCTGTCCCACCATTGCAATACAGGCTCTGGAAATAACACTCAGTACATCCCCAGCTTAATTCTGCTTTAAAAGGAAGCAAGCAGCTGAAACAGCTCTCAACTCAGACTGTAACTTAAGAGCTTTAAGATTTTTCTCATCCCAGCATTTCACCTTTGCATCTTTACAGGATTTGAAGGAGTATTTCCCAGAGTGCATTTTTCATTTGTATGACTCCTGATGGTTTTGCTGGTTTGGTTTGGTTTGGTTTGGTTTGGTTTGGTTTGGTTTGGTTTTTCCCCTCCTGGCCCTATATTTTTTTCTGGCAATGAGTGGTTGGAGGATATCAATTTCTTGAAAATAGTTTAAAGAAGGGGGATGGGGAAAAAAAAAAACACAATTAGGTTTCCTACAATTCCATTTTTAAATACAAGATCATCTTAGCTCTGTGTGCCCATTTTTAAAGCAGGTCAGGTATACAATATGCACTTTATTTGCATGTTGAGTACTAGAATCTCTTCCCATCCTGTTAGTCCGTTGTAGCTTTGTGTGAAATAAGGGGATTGTGTATTTAAAGGGGGGGGAACAGTTTAGGCAAAAATTGGCTCCTAACACTGCCTCTGTTCTTACTGTTTGAGAATTCAAATTTGTATTAAATACAGAATTCACTTGGCCTTTTCCATCTGGTTCATGTGTACTGCATGACAATTGCAAGGTGGGATTAAAGCCCTCCACCCAAAACCAAACCCAAAAGAAGTGGAGCCAGTGCTCTCAGACATCAGTGTATCTCATATAAATAACTGCTGCTGGATTGTTTTTTGCAATCTATACATGTATTATAGATGATTCAAAAGAGTTAAGGGATGGGCAACACACGTGAACAGCCCTCTTGCTAATTTGTATTTGGGATCGGTTTTTTCTTGCCACTTCCTTAATCTTCCCACTTCTCCTTCGTGAAGTGGTTCCCACGGGTTTATACTTCAGCCCTCGTCCTGTTTGTATACAGTGATCAGATACAAACATTGTGAAACACTTTTGAGAGAGAGCTGAGGATTCCTAGACGTCCTCCACCTGCATCCATCAAAGCCACTGTGTCACCAAGATGTGCATCAAGTGTCTCGAGGCTTCTCTGTCGCGTTTAAACCCATCTTGGATGATGAATGATTGGGAATGTGTCAAATGGAAGGAGAGAAGTTGGTGGGGTTTTTTCCCCCCTTGGTTTGTTCACTGGGTTTTTTTCCTCTTATGTATTATGTAAAAGCACTTGTAGTACTGATGAATTTATCATTCTGTCTGCATGAGGCAATATTTAAGTGTTCTGAGGCAATGCATGGTGGTTGCTGTTCCCTGGTTTTTGTAATGCCTTTGTTAAAATGTCTGCTCGTGATATCTGGAGGAAGATCGCGCTGCGCCCGCGAAACGACTCTGCCACTTCAACTTCCTTGGTACTGGCTGGTTTGCACTGGTAACAAAACTCAACAAATGAAGTTCTCCTTCCCCCACCCACACCCCCCCCCCCGCCCCCACTTCCCCCCTGCCCTCGCTCTCCTGGTTTCCTCAGCTGTTAACCAATGGATCTTTATTAAACAAAGGAATATTTTAGCATTCCAAACCTGGTTCCTGCTTATGCAAACCGTGACTCCAGGACGTGGGCTTTGCCTGGGCTGGGTTTTGAGCGTTTAAGGACTTCTCATCTAAGCAATGATGTGCAAAACTGGGCACTTTAGAGGGTTGATTCTTTAACCTAAATGAAAGCATTTCCATGGAGAGAGTGATTTGTAATTGCAAAGCTGTGACCAGAACAAGTTCGGTGGTTTTCTTGGTTTGTGGTTGGGTTTTTTGTTTGTTTGTTTTTACAGTCATATTTGATGGTGTTTCTTTATTCTAGACTAGAAGCCATAAATGCATCAAGATTGGGGTTCAGTTGCCATTTTTTACTTCCAGCCTTGGTTTTTCATTCGGGTTTCTCAGCGTTTAAATCGTGTGAACCGCTGCAGAGGGCAGTCAGTCCGTAAGAGCAAAAATCTGCGTTCGAGGGAAGGTGAGGGGTTTGTTGTTGGTTTTTCTCACAGCTCCACTAAGCCATTCCTGCTGAAACTGTCGTGGAAATTCTGAAGCTGCATGAATGAAGATTTCCCTTTGACTCGGTGTTTATGGTAGCTCCTCAGGTTTAGTTTTCACTGGATGTTCGATGCACTGTGTTTTATAAATAGCTCTTCTCTCCGAGTAGCACATTCGGTTCTATGCAGTGTTACATGTCATTATTTGGTGAATGTGCATGTTTTGAACTGCAGATTTTAAATGTTTTGTCTTTTAATTGTTAAAAAAAAAAATAATTAAAAAAAAAAAAAAAAAAACAAAACCAAACACAAAAAAGAATAAACTTTGCCATTAAACGAAGAAGCTTCGTGGAATCGATTGGTTGCAAATGGTAGGGATCGAGTTCCAAGGAAGATTTCATCGCTCTTGGGTTTGATTTCTCTCAAATGGGACGTGTCACAAACAGCATTTCACAAATACTAAGGAATTCCAAGGGGGGTTTATGGGTTTTTTAGGTAAAATGAAAAAGAAGAACATGTTTTTGAGGGGGTGGGTTTTTTAAACACTGCATTTTGAGATGTCTTTTTCTGTTGTTATGTGAAGGCCAGAAAATGTTAGGGGCAAGGGGGGCAGAGAATATCAACAACCCAAAAAAGGAAGCACAGGAGTCTATTACAGCTTAGTTGATTAGATAGTGTTGGGTGATAGGTTGGACTTGATGATCTCAAGGGTCTTTTCCAACCTGGTTTATTCCATTCTATTCCGTTCTATTCCTACTCCATTCTCCTCCTATCCCATCCTATTCCTATTCCATCCTATTCCTATTCTATTCCTATTCTATTCCTATTCCATTCTATTCCTATTCCATTCCACTCCTATTCCATTCCACTCCTATTCCATTCCACTCCTATTCCATCCTATTCCTATTCTATCCTATTCCTATTCCATCCTATTCCTATTCTATTCTTATTCCATTCTATTCCTATTCCATTCTATTCTACTCTACAGTAGAGCCCAAACACGCTCTGGTGGTGATGCCGTGTTTGCAGTACAAGAATGATGGGAGTGGGAATAAGGAAACCTCATCCTCTTTTCCAGACAGCAGTGCTAAATTCCATGTCCCTTGGCTGTGAGAGTAGGAGGCACTTCTTCCTCCTGTCCATGCCCACCCACTGAATAAAAGTCAATCTCTGTAAACCTAAACCGGCTTTTGGTTTTAGACAGGTGCCTGGTTCTTTGTAGACATACTAGACAGTGGATTGGGTTTTGTAGATTTGGTGTTCTGCAAAGACAGGTTTAATAATAGATGCATGTATTTGTGCTGTGAGTTTCATGATACCCAGTCTTTAATGGTAGATAGAGCTGCTTTAAGGAGATTCCACTCATGGTATGTCTCTGTCTCGATTAGACTGGAAATTGTGAGGCCATTTAAATTACTCATAACGATCCAGGACCCCCTCTCAAGGCCTTTCCCTCTTAACAGCAAACATTCTTCTTAAGCTAAATTGTTTAACTACCCTGATTTACGCTGCTGAATTTGCCAAAGTCATAGATGGAAAGAATGAAAAGAGGAGGAGAATGACATTTCTTCTGCTTCCTTTACTTATGAAGACAGCACGGGCTGGAATTAGCAGCCTCAGTGTTAACTGCAGGTGAAAAACTGTTCAGATGAGCATCGGGGAGCAGCAGCCTCCTCAAAAGCAGAAGCTCTGCTCAGAATATCAAGTCCACAGAGCTCAGCTCAATACACAAAAACACACCACCAGAAAGTGACTCCACGTTGCTTCACATTGCTGCCCGAGCTGTAACTGAACAGCAGTGGGACTCATTCTGAAATTGTCACCTTTCTTCTTCTGGGTTTTTTTTTTCCTTTTTTAAATTCCAGTGGGATTAGTATTGCAAACAATCCAGGAGTTTACATAAGCCATACACAGCACCACTTACCTACCTGCCAATAAAATCCTTCACAGACATTCTTGCAGGTACACGTAATGTTTTCCTTAGCACCAAAGAGTTTTGATGCGTTTTGGAGACCCCAAGCTTCAGAAATCCAAAGAGGTAGGGTGGCTGATCTCACTCCTGTCACTTTCTGCCTGCAGAAGGCTTGGCTTTCAGGCGTGCCCTTCCCACTTAATGGCAATCAAAGCATTTTGTGCATTATGGTGCGAGTGAATGACAAGAATCGGCTCACTGCCATTTCTGTTTCCTCTTGGTTTGCTTTAGGTTGATGTCACTCTAGGAAAAAGTGTACAAACTATCTCCAGTATTGCAAAAGAAAGAAAGAAACCTGCTGAGTTAGAAAATCAGCATGGCTGTGTTAGTGTTACTCCTGGCAGCAATCTCTTTTGGTCCAAGCGTACATCCAGCCCTTCAAACTGTTACATTAGTCGTTCACACTGCACGTATCAGAATGCCACTTGTGTCCTGGCCACGAGGTTTAGGCAAATGGCTGTTTCCTAAAACACAGAGGAGTGTCTAGTGCCAATAGGTCCTTTTCATCAGGAAGGAAATTCACCATTCTCGTCTGCACCCTGAATCCATCAGGGCTGGAAACGAGCAGCACAGGCAACCAGTGTTTCAGTTCGTGGGCTTGTTTCCGGTCCAGCTCCCTTCCCCTATCTAGGTCACTGCCACTGCAGCTACATGAACAGTGATTTAGAGGCTCTTCTTAACTTACAGATTCTTCTTTTCCTGTGTGCAGATGGTCCATAATCACCACCTTACCTGCTCTACATGTAACCCAGTACACCTATTTTAACTACACCAGCCTTAGATCCCCATCTGCAGGATCTGCTGCGCTCTGGCCACCAATCTGTGATGTCCTTAGCACTCCATAAACTTACAGACTTGTTAAGTCAGATTCAATGACACTACTCCTGTGTGTCAACTCCTTCAAGCATTTTATGAGATCAAACACATTATGCAGCATCAGAGGAGGGAGGAGAGTAGCTCAAGAGGAGTCTTCCCTGCTAGGCTGAGTTTCACACTAGACAGCTAACTTCTCAGCCTCTGCTTGGAGCAGAATAATCATTAAAATCTGTGAGACTGTAGAGAAGTGTAGCAAAAATCCATCCTGATGTTAAAACATTCGTAGAGCTGATTGCAGAGCTCACTGGGACCGTGCTGGAGACTGCCCTGCCCAGTTCATTCAGCAATAACAGTCCAGCTGATGGCTTCCCTGGGTACAGCCCATAGTTGAGGCAAACACTGAATTTCACCTACCCACCACCTGTGTCAGTGGCTCTGCTGACTGATCACTCTTGAAAGGAAGGTAAATTTGCACCTTCTTAACTAGAACTGATCAAGTTTCTGCTTCCAGACCTGTGCTGCCTTGGTTCACTAGACTAATTGAAGACTTAGTTGTAAAGAACACAGTTTAATTGTTTTACTTTCTGCTGCATGCAGGAACAATCGGCAGCTGTCACAGAATGTTTCCAAACAGCAGAGCTGATACCTGTTGCAATATTTGGTCATTCTGTGATATTAAATGGTTTCTCCTAAAAGTTACTCAACAGTCCCCTATTCCTTAGCCATTAAACATGTGAATATGAAACATAGAGAATCAGAGAATGGTCTGGGTTGGAAGGGACCTCCAAAGGTCATCTAGTCCAACCCCCTCTGCACTCAGCAGGGACATCCCCAACTAGATCAGGTTGCCCAGAGCCCTGTCATGCCTCACCTTGAATATCTCCAGGGATGGGGCCCCCACCACCTCCCTGGGCAACCTGTTCCAGTGTTCCACCACCCTCATGAGGAAGAACTTGTTCCTAGCATCCAGTCTGAATCTACATCCCATGACACATCAGCCAAGCTGGGGAAAATTCAGCCACCCCTTGTCCTTGAAGACCATTTCTACCAAAAAAAAAAAACCCTGCAAGCCAGGACACAATGAATTTCCCAACTCCTGGAAATCTGCTTTAGAGGCTTTTGTAAAGCACGTAACTGCTGTGCAGCACGACTTTCGCTTGCAGTTAACAATCAGAGCATTTAAGCTAAAGCCTGCTACGTAGAACACTTTTTCCTTGTGTATTTTCCATGTGTGGGTTTGGCTTTGGGGTGTTTTTTTTTTTTCCCTCCTTCTTCCATTTGGCTTGTTGGTTTACTCGGATGGAAGGCAAACAAAATTGATTCCTAGGGCAGGATGTTTTAAGCTACACCAGCGTGGGGTTTACCACATCTCTACCGCAGCTGCATATAAAAAGCATTAATTGATCTATTAGCCCACCATATATTCAGACTTTCACATTAAGTCTGCACAACAGGTGTACAGTTTCAAGCTGTAAATCATTTACAAAAGCAAAAACGAACTATTTTTAACACGGGGGAGGAAAAAAGATCCAACAAACCAAACAGTTACACCATCAAAATGGGAAACTTGTTCATCAAGCACTACCTGCACAGAGACATACAGATGAGACGCAACAGTTCAACCACACAGTTTATTGATCGATTTTGTGTGTGTGTGTGTTGTGTGGTATGTGTGTGTGAGACTGGAAAATAATTAGTGTTGTCAATGCTGTAAATACATTTTAAATTACAAGCTTGTCTTTACAATTAATTTTACAAATAGAACTTTTCTTTCCTTTATTTCCCCCCTCCCCCTTTCCTGATCAGTTCCTCCAACTTCCTCACATTGCTGAGCAGGGCGAGAAACAAAAGCCAACAATAAATACTTCCCTCTGGAAAATGCTTTCGCATAAAGCCAGTTTGAGAACGTTACACAGAGGAGTTACTACTGATACTGCTGAGTACATTCTGCTTTTACTCGTAGATAATGATCTGGCTGCTTGGGACTGGCTCGTTCTCAACTAGCCTAGTTAGTACTAGTTTTCTCTAGCTTCTCTACTACAAATAGGCAGTGTTAAGTTCAGGTATATTGTGTGGGCTTTAAAAAGAAAACCTAAGCATTTTTGATACCTGTAGTAAAACTCTCCTGCTGATTTTCACCGCTGGTGGGAAGTGGGAAGCAGTCAGCTGCGTTCAGGAGGCTCCTTTAGTAAATGTTACTCCCCTCTTACTTCTGAGGCTTACTGCTGCTTTATGAAACTAGTCTGATTGCTACCGGTGGAACGCAGCCACTGTTTGTTAACTAAGTTAACAGCTTTTAGGGTTAAAATGTAATTTAGAACACCGTGAAATGAGGACCTGCAGCCCCAAACGGTTTCTCTACTTCTCTCTGAACAAGTTCTGCACAAACTGGACTGGACAGTCGGAGCAGTCAGGGTTGTGCACAGCTGTTTGGAATACTTTGCAGTTAGGTTGCAAGTGCGACCCAAGTTTGGGAAATGAGATCCCAAAGGAGCCCTTTGCACTTTGCAAGGGCAACTCACCCACGGGAAGGGTTCTGACCTCTGCAACACCAGAGCACGTCAGCGTGACACCCAGCAGCAGCAGTCCCTGCGCTTCCGAAGGCTGCGGTCGGTCGCTCCTCACAACTCCTTTCAGCTCTGACTAAAGTCAGAGCAGCTCTTCCCAGCCAGGGCAGGCTCAGGCTGGAGAGGATACCCAAAGTACGGCGGCGACACCAGGAATCCCGCCGGCTGGGGCAGCTGGACCGCGTGGGCTGCCTGGAAGCAGCCAGATGTGTAGGGCGGAGGCGGCGATGCCACGAGGCAGCCTGGCTCTGCGCGGGGGAAGGAGAACCTGCGAACCGAGCCCCCGGTCGAGCTGGAGCTGGTGGCGGTGCTGGACTGCCGCGACGGCGTCCGGAAGCTCGAGGAGGCCAGGATCATGGGGAGGGTCTCCGTCTGGTAGCTCCGCAGAGAAAACCGTATTGGCTGCGACGGCTGTTTGGGTCTCAAGCACGTGCAGCAATAAACCGCCACCAGCGAGCCCACGATAATGAAGGCAATAAATATTGATCCCACGATGAGGAACGGAACGTAGATTGGTTCTGGGAGAAGAGAGAATGAGAAAAGCCACGCACGTTAGCCTCCTGAAGCAACAGGTCTGCTGCAGAGAATTAAAACTCCAGAGAGTTTATGTAGCCTCCTCACCCAATTTCAGTCCCACCAAACACCCCAAGCTGCTCGGGAAAGCGATCTTGAAACCCATATCATCAGAACAAAATTACAAGTTCAAACCCTGTCTGTCCCAGGCAAATTTTCTTTCTGCCGACAGGTTTAATAGTTACCAACTGCAAAAGCTGTCTACACCTCGTCCTGCTTGCTGCTTCCAGTTGGATTTTGCTCAGGAATCACACTCCTGTCCCTGTCCCGCACCCACGAAAACTGTTGGGGCTGTGGTAACAGCTTCAATCTGCAGGTGAGGCTCAAATGCCGCAGATGCTGTTCAGTCGCTTCCACTGATCAAGTGGAAAGTGCGTGCAGAATGTCCGAC
>CM066582.1:35831187-35901187 GCA_033816785.1 Picus viridis | reverse complement strand
TTTATTGTATTGTATTGTATTGTATTGTATAGAGCAATGAGGTCTCCCCTCAGCCTCCTCTCTTCCAGGCTAAACAGCCCCAGCTCCCTCATAAGGTTTATTCCCCAAATCCTTAAAGAATTTGAGAGGCTAGCAGATTCATTTGCATCTGTCTGTGTCATTTGCTTTAACCTCACAAATAATTAAGAATTCAGGGGAAATGCCATGCAGGCTGTTGGTAAGCACCTTTCATCGGAAGTTTGAGGACATCAGATGGCTCTGAGATTTTGTTGGGTAGTGTTCCTGCAAAGTACCTATGCTGACCTTGCCCATTCTTTATTCTTAGCTGAAGCCTTCCAGCCTTTGGGGGATATGTCAGCATTAGTTTTGAATGGAAACCACTGCTTTTAGAAGCTCACAGAGCTGTTGTTTCTAAAGCTTAGTACTCAAACTAAGGAAGGTGAGATTAGTCACATCACAGGCCTGTAGTTTAAGACATGAGAGACTGAGAGCCCTAGGGCTGTTTAGCCTTGAGAAGAGAAGACTGAGAGGGGATCTGATCAATGTCTATCAATATCTGAAGGGTGAGTGTCAAGTGGAGGGGGCCAAGCTCTTTTCAGGGGTGCACAGTAATAAGGCAAGAAATAACAGGTTCAAGCTTGAACATAGAAGATTTCAGCTCAACACGAGAAGAAACTTCTTTACAGTGAGGGTGACAGAGCACTGGAACAGGCTGCCCAGAGGGGTTGTGGAGTCTCCTTCTCTGGAGACTTTCAAACCCCACCTGGATGCATTCCTATGCAGACTACTCTGGGTGATCCTGCTCTGGCAGGGGGGTTGGACTCAATGATCCCTGGAGGTCTCTTCCAACCATTAATGTACTGTGATACTGTGATCTACCAGGCTTTTCTTACTGTTCCCACAGCAAACCTGTGAGGAGAGCACATTATAGCTTCACTGCTGGATCAAACAGACCTCTGAAATCCTTGCATCCATGCAGGCAGTGATGGCCTCACTGCTGCCAGATGGACTGATTGCAGAAGCAGATCTCCAAATCTCCTTCCACAGATTCAAGGTTCCTACTCCTAAGTGCACTGCACTCAGTTTTCTAGGTTTGGGGTCTGGGGATTTGGGGGTGGGGTGGTTTTTGTTGGGCTTTTTTTCCTGTCTTCACTAAGAAACCTCTGTGGTTCCTTTAGAGCATAAACCATTCAGTGACCATGAAGCTCTGGCACGAGAGGCAGTCATTACTATTTCAGGCAGGCACTAACAATGTTAATGAAGCCCTGAGACTTTGGCTTAGCTGCCAGAGTCTGGATCTTCCAAACACTCCTAACTGATGTCACACTTCTGTAATGATAGATAGGCTCAGCTTCTCTCTCCCTTGATGTTAATCATCAGGATTTGTCATTTCACCTTGGCTCTTCGTTAAATATCATCTTGAATCGCAAAGCACATAAAGGTTAAAACGAGCTACCAGCTTCTGAAAACAGCCTGGTGCAAGCAGAGTTCCCTTTAAAAAATGAAAATAAATTACCACCTAAATTGCAAAGTCTTTAGCTGGGTGAGTGGCTTCATTAGGCACGTAAGGACCGTGCTGAATAAACCCCTGTGTGCTGCTCTCCTTATTCTTGGCTGCTTGTTGAAAAAGCCCTTCCTGCAACCACCTTGTTGGGAGAGCCACCTGCCAAGCCACACACACTCCTGTCACCTGCCAAGCCACATGCATCCCTGTCACCTGCCAGGCCACACACATCTCCCAGCCTGGGACAGCTGGCAGCAGCACCAGGATGTGCCTCAGCCTCAGCCCCATGGCCCAGTGAGGCTCCCGCCACGTCTCCACTCCTCTGGCTGCAGAACCCCATCCCATTGCCTACATCAGCAAATTAAGGCAGACCTGTAAAACCCACAAAGTGTGTTTTGGTTGGTCTAGGCAGGGAGAAATGTGCTGCTTTGATGCTCCTTTCTTTTGCCTTGCTTCTTTTTCAGCATCCTTTCATCTCTGGGAGGGATCATTCCAGACTGGTTTGGGTTGGGAGCTGCAAGCTCTGACAATCAGCATTTCATGTTTTATTTCTGAGTATTTCACACCTTGAGTCCTGTGTCCAATTCTGGGCTCCTCAGTTTAGGAATTATGTTGAGTTTCTGGAAGGTGTCCAGAGAAGGGCAACAAAACTGGTGAGGGGTTTGGAACACAAACCCAATGAGGAGAGGATGAGGGAGCTGGGGTTGCTTAGCCTGGAGAAGAGGAGGCTCAGGGAGACCTTCTTGCTGTTTACAACTACCTGAAGGGAGGTTGTAGCCAGGTGGGGCTTGGTCTCTTCTCCCAGGCAACCAGCACCAGAACAAGAGGACACAGTCTCAAGCTGCACCAGGGGAGGTTTAGGCTGGATGTTAGGAAGAAGTTCTTCCCAGAAAGAGATTGGCCATTGGAATGTGCTGCCCAGGGAGGTGGTGGAGTCACCATCACTGGAGGTGTTTAGCAAGAGACTGGATGGGGTGCTTGGTGCCATGGTTTATTTGATTAGATGGTGTTGGATGACAGGTTGGACTCAATGATCTCAAAGGTCTCTTCCAACTATTCTGGTCTATTCTATTCTCTATTCTTCTATTCTATTCTATTCTATTCTATTCTATTCTATTCTATTCTATTCTATTCTATTCCCATTCCATTCCATTCCATTCCATTCCATTCCAATTTTCTTTCTGGGATTTGGGCAACACTGCCTTCTTCCTCACCCTAGTGAGGAATATCACTGTGTCTTCTGGTGTCACTCAGGAGTGCTTGAAGGGTAGCTATGAAAGGCAGCACCTCTTATGTTTGCCCACAGCTAACCCATCGAACGAGCTGGTTACAGCTTTAGGAGGAGAATGTAGAAGTCAGGCTGTCTCAGTCTAATGACTGTCAAAATAAGTGAGATTAGTGACTCTTTAAATGCCTCAGGGCTCATTCAAGAAGTGGGATGTTGGGTTGCTGGTATCTTGATACATATATATGCATATGGCAGTAATGGTCCCTTATCTGAAATCTGTAGCACTGCCAGGCGGAGGAGTTTGCTTTAGGCTTCAGACACCATTATTCTCCTCCTAAGGCATCACGAGCAGAAGATATTCTGAAGCCAGCAATGCAGCCATCCTTGTTGAGGGGACCTATTTCTTTTCAGCTGCTCTCCATTTATCCTTCGGGAGATCACTTTCATCTCACACTGGAGCTCTAAAGAGAACCACGTCATGAAAGATGATGAGATTTGCTTATGCACAATAACTTGTGTGCTGAATGTATCTCCTCCACACAACCACAACTGCCTCAGCATCCAGGTACACACAGAGCTCTTTGGAACAAGGACAGATGTCTAGAAGACATAGGATTTGATGGTCTTAGGAGATGTGCAATTGCCTCTCCTTCAGGATGAAAATAGCCTGAAAGGCTATCTGAAGAAGTCTTTAATCTGCATTTAGGTGCTTGAATCCCCATCACTGGAGGTGTTTAAAAGGCACAGAAATGGGATGCTGAGGGCCATGGTTTAGCACAAGGCTTGGTGGAGTTAGAGAATGGTTGGACTCCACGGTCTTAAAGGCCTTTTCCAACCAAAATGACTCTGTGCTGTCGAATTCAGAAACAAGTCCATAGTTTGCATTGGGCTGGAAGGGACCCTCAAAGGTGATTTTGTCCAGCCCCAAGTTCTCCAGGTAACATGTGTCAATTCTTAAACAAAAAAAAAAAAACCCAAAGCAAACCAAGCAACACAAAACCAAACCAAACCAACCCCCCCCACACACACACACACAAAAAGAAAACCCACCAAAAAAAAAAACCTCAAACCAAAACCCACCACCACCCCCCCAAACCCAGCAATTACACAACCATCCCTCACCCACAGCAATAACCAATAACATTCTTTTAAAAAACAGGGGGAAGGGTGGAAAATGAAGTTATAAAATGTAGTGTAAACATGGAGGGAGTTTTGTATCTCCTAACAGATCTTTTGAAAGCACTGAACATGAGGAAAAGGTTTTGACAAGAAAACAGAAAGGAGGTTGAAAAGTGGCCACATTTTTTTTTGTACCAGTGGTTCACTGGGAAAAAAACATCAGTTTTGGCACACAGCTCCTTCACTATGACTTGTAGGGAAAGAATGCATTATTCATAGGTTCATAGATTCATAGAAGGGTCTGGGTTATCAAAGGTTATCTATTTCAAATCCCCTATCGTGAGCAAGGACACCTTTCACTAGACCAGATTGCTCCAGGCTTCATCCAAGCTGGCCCTGAACACCTCCAGGGAGGGGGCATCCGTGACCTCCCTAGGCAATCTGTTCCAGTGACACAGAACCCTCATGGTGAAGAATTTCTTCCTACTCTCCAGTCTTAATCTGCCCTCCTCAAGCTTCAATCCATTATTTCTAGTATTTAACTACATTTTAGAATAGAATAGAATAGAGTAGAATAGAATAGAATAGAATAGAATAGAATAGAATAGAATAGAATAGAATAGAATAGAATAGAATAGAATAGAATAGAATAGAATAAAATCTAGAGAATAGAATCTAGTAGAATAGAATCTAGAATAGAATAGAATCTAATAGAATAGAATAGAATCTAGAAATAGAATCTAATCGAATAGAATAGAATAGAATAGAATAGAATAGAATAGAATGGAATAGAATAGAATAGAATGAATAGAATGGAATGGAATGGAATGGAATGAATAGAATAGAATAGAATAGAATAGAATAGAATAGAATAGAATAGAATAGAATAGAATAGAATAGAATTAACCAGCTTGGAAAAGACCTTCAAGATCATCGCATCCAACCCATCATACAACACTATCTAATCAATTAAACCATGACACCAAGCACCCCATCCAGTCTCCTCCTGAACACTTCCAGTGATGGGGACTCCACCACCTCCCTGGGCAGCACATTCCAATGACCAATCACTCTCTTTGTGAAGAATTTCTTCCTAACATCCAGCCTAAACCTCCCCTGGCACAACTTGAGACTGTGTCCTCTTGTTCTGGTGCTGGTTGCCTGGGAGAAGAGACCAGCCCAGGCCTGTTTACAACCTCCCTTCAGGTAGTTGGAGAGAGCAATAAGGTCTCCCCTGAGCCTCCTCTCCTCTAGGCTAAGCAACCCCAGCTCCCTCAGCCTCTCCTCATAGGGCTTGTGCTCCAAACCCCTCACCCTCTCAGAGTCTTCATAACTGCAAGCATTTTTAAGCAGTGCCAAGCTTACCAGCTAAAGGTGGAAAGCTCAGTATGCTATTGGCATGCAATTCCCTAATACCCTGAACAGAAAACTTAGTGGTGTGGTCATATTAATGAATAGTGCTACAGAAAGGTCAGGAGGGAGAGAGGGAGAGATAGCATCAGCTTTGCTCCCTAGCAGAGTGTGCATTTCTTTTTCCTTGCAACAGAATTAATCACACAGACACAGACACAGACACAAAATAAAAGCTAAAGGATGTGAAAGAAAATGACATTTGAGTGTAGAAAGAAAATGAGCTTGCCAAGGAATGAAGACAACTGGGTTGTTGTGGGTTGGGGTTTTTTTTGCTCACACCAAGAAAAAGAGCAGCTGAACATTCAAAAAGGAAAAGAGAATAAATGCCAATGCAAGTTGTGATTTATTTTTTCCCATAGCTGGATATGAGGCCACTGGTTCAGCTCTTAATTGACAGAGTGCCTAATGAGTATTTGCCTGAGTCATAGTATGCAGTTTAGGCTGCATCAGGAGGAGTGTGGGTAGCAGGGCAAGAGAGGATATTCTACCCCTTTGCTCTTTTGAGACTTCCACCTCAAACACTGCATCCAGTTCTGGTGTCCCCCAGCATAAGAAGGACACAGAGCTGTTAGAGCAAGTCCAGAGGAGAGCCACAAAGATGATCCAAGACCTGGAACACCCCTGCTATGAGGATAGGCTGAGGGAGTTGGGGTTGTTTGTCCTGATGTGCTGCATTTCTAGGTCCCAAACCAGATGTGTCCTACCAATCATCTAATCCAAACTCATCTCTCTGCCCATCAATAAGTGCTTCAGGGTGAGGGAAGAAGCCCTGCAGCACCACCACCTCCACCTCCCCCATGCAGCGAGCCAGCTGCTAGGCACATGCTGTATGTGTGCATGGAGAAAACGTCTGGGGATTCTGGTCTGAAGTGCACGGCCCTAAAATTTACCCAAACAAGATTTATGTGCAGGAAAAAGGTCTTATCTAGTGAGCCCAACATATAATAGCCTTAAACTTTGGATCAGTAATAACTGGGGACTGGCTTTGACTCAAGTCCTGTAGCAGGCACACTAATACTCTTTGCAAAATATTTTGCTGGTAATTTTTTTGACAGCAGCTGAACATTGAGCAGATGTTTTCACTGGGCTTGTCCTGCTCTGCAATAATACAGTGAACTGAAAGTCCTGTGAGGTGGCTGGGTTGAAGTCTGAATGTGCATCAGAAGATTCAGCTCAACCCATGACACTCTCTAAACAGTACTCCCCCTCTGTTTGCAGGCACTGCCTTGCCTTTTGCCTTTGCCCACTCACCTGATTCACTTACCACAGTTCTTCCAAACCTGGCTGCTCTGCTTGGCTGTCTCATGAGGCTGTCCATCTTAAACAAGTTGGTGAGTTATAAACTGGCTCTCACCAGCACCAAAACCCAATTCAACAGTGCCAGGCATGGTCTGCATTTGTGTCCCACCGCAGTTCTCCTTGAAGCAGCCTCATCTATTCGTTGGTTCATCTCCCTTGCCTTAGTTGGAGAGCTGACATAACATACTCCAGGATTTCACAGAATCACAGAAACATTCAGGTTAGAAAACACCTCAGGATCGCCAAGTCCAACCAATAACCCTACTCTACAAGGTTCAACTCTAAACCATATCCCCAAGGACCACATCCAAACCACTTTTGTCCACCCACAGGATCTTCCTTCACCTCCATCTTTGAGTGCAGCAACTGTGAATTCAGTGGCAACTTGGTGTCACTAATATAAGCCTGATGATGATGATCAGGCCTCAGCTTGCAGGGGATTGAGTTGGTCTGCAGTGATTAATCATCCAGGGAAGATTTTCACTGGAGAATGTTCAGCAGAGAGCCATCAGTGTGATTTGTAGCTGTCTTGCCTTGTATCCTCTCTGCTTATGGCTCTGTTGCAGTGGAGAGCAAAAGCCTTGCAGAGCAGCATTGGACCCCAGGACTTGCTAGGTGCTCCTGAGTCAGCCTGGGAGTCAGCTTCTGCTCAAGCCAGGCAGCCCTATGCATGTTTTGTCCTTTCCCACCTGGATTTCCACACCAATTTTCACTCTTGGGAGATAAAACCTTTGGGAGGAGGAACAAAAGCTTTGTTTCTTCCAACATACTTAGTTCAGACGATTGTCCTGAAGCCCAGCTTTAAGGAACACAAGTCAGCTCAAACCACCCTTGTCTGGCATCAGCTGTCCATCAGTTGATGGACAGCAGCAGGGTCTCCACAAGCCCATTTCATTCTTTAGGTCTAGAGTATTGCACCACCAGGTAGGTGCAATGCAGTTGTGAAGTCTGGCCAGCAGTGTGCCCAGGTGGCCAAGAAGGCCAATGGCATCCTGGCATACATCAAGAATAGTGTGGCCAGCAGGAGCAGGGAAATCATTGTGCCCCTGTACTCAGCACTGGTTAGGCCACACCTTGAGTCCTGTGTCCAGTTCTGGGCCCCTCAGTTTAAGAAGGACATTGAGACTCTTGAATGTGTCCAGAGAAGGGCAATGAGGCTGGGGAGAGGTCTTGAGCACAAGCCCTTCAAAGAGAGGCTGAGGGAGCTGGGATTGTTTAGCCTGGAGAAGAGGAGGCTCAGGGGAGACCTTATTCTGTCTACAACTACCTGAAGGCAGGTTGTAGACAGGTGGGGGTTGGTCTCTTCTCCCAGGCAACCAGCACCAGAACAAGAGGACACAGTCTCAAGCTGTGCCAGGGGAAGTTTAGGCTGGAGGTGAGGAGAAAGTTCTTCCCAGAGAGTCATTCGCCATTGGAATGTGCTGCCCAGGGAGGTGGTGGAGTCACCATCCCTGGAGGCGTTCAAGAGGGGGTTGGATGTGGCACTTGGTGCCATGGTTTAGCCATGAGGTCTGTGGTGACAGGTTGGACTTGATGATCTTTGAGATCTCTTCCAGCCTTGGTGATCCTGTGACTCTGTGATTCTGTGTTACTCCAGGGGAAAAAAAACCCCAGAGTTAAGAAGGTGTCTTTGAAAGCAGAACAAGTGCAGGCTGCTCTCTGGCATGCAGGAAACCTTCAAGAGGACTAAACCTTTAAAGAACCACGAGTAGATTCATAAAATATCTTGGTGAACACATTAGTTATTTTGGAGAGCAGTAATGTTGACTTAAAATATTCAGCTCTTGAGTTTGAGTGCAAGTATTCACATGGACTGAATGCAGTCATGTGTTTGGGGAATGAATATCTTTACTTCTAAGAGTTACTTCTTATGCCTATATACAACAGCCCGAGGAGGTTTTCTTTCGCTTATCTCCGTTTCAGCCTCTTTGCTTAGATTTCTTCTGGGATCTGACCTACAAAAACAACTGGGTTTATGACACACTAAAGTTTACAGCAGGCACTTAACAACCACTCCTGTTTCAGGTGTGAAAATGCACAGTGTTTAAATATAGTCTCAGGTATTATCATTTTTTGCTGTTTACCAAGTGAAGTGGGTTGCCAGCAAAGGTCAAGGAGCCATCTAATAGCAGGCAAATATGCCATGGAGAGGAACCATGCACCACCACCTATGATGCAGGCCAAGGATCTTGCAGGGACTCCTTATCACTGCAAGACCCAGAACAGAGTCACAGATTCTCCTCTTCTGGCAGCAGCTTCTGTTGGTGCAGAGCATGTGTTGCAGAAGGGCCAGCATGGTACAGCATCACTGTTGTGTGGGCAGCAAGAGTTAACACGGAGCTTGGACACCAATATGTTCTCTGAATGATGATGTTTACAGTAGCAAGGTGTGGTGGTTTGAGCCTTAACTGGGATTTAAGGGCTCAGATGGGGGCAAGGCTGACAATCCCTCCCCCACTCCCCCCTCCTCTTTCAATACAACACAATACAATACAACACAACACAATACAATACAACACAATACAATACAATACAATACAATACAATACAATACAAATACAATACACCAGGTTGAAAGAGACCTTCAAGAAGGAGCAAATCCGCCATGAAATAATTTGGAGTTGGCTTGGAAGTAGAGAGCTAAAGAATTTTCTTTAAACTATATATATATTAAAAACAGTGGCAGGAAGGATTCACAAGGGTAAGGAACAAGGATAGATGGGGAAAAAATAAGAATACAAAGCCAGTCTCTTTGAAGAGGTGTGGATGTAGCAGGGAGAAGGATCAGGCCTGACCATGTGGCAGAGAAGCAGGGAGCCAGCAGCAGTCCTCCTCCAGGCAAAGGCAGGAGCCAAGAGAGCTAATGGCTGCAGTGTCCTCCTTTTTATAGGCTTGCTGGACAGGGAGGGGGAGTGGAACAGACTACCTCAGTTTCCCAGGGGAAGACCCCTCCAGGGAGGACAATGCCCTCACAAGCCCTCCCCGCCCTGCTTTCAGGATGGGTGTAACCCATCACACAAGGACATATTCAGACTGGCCAGCAGGTCAGGAGAGGGGCTCTGCCCCTTTACTCTGCTCTTTTGAGACCCCCACCTCCAATACTGCATCCAGGTCTGGTGTCCCCAGTGAAAGGACACAGAGCTGGTGGAGCAAGTCCAGAGGAGGGCCACAAAGACAATCCAAGGGCTGGAACACTTCTGCTATGAGGATAGGCTGAGGGAGCTGGGGGTGTTCATCCTGGAGAAGAGAAGTCTCTGGGGAGACCTTATTGCTGCCTTCCAATACCTGAAGGGATCCTAGAGGAAGGCTGGAGAGGGACTTTTCATAAGGGTGTCTAGCAATAGGAAAAGGGGGAATGGTTTGAAGCATAGGGACAGTAGGCATAGACTGGATCTTAGGAAGAAGTTCTTTGGTATAAGGGTGGTGAGACTCTGGAATAGACTGCCCAGGGAGGTTGTGGATGCCTCCTCCCTGGGGGTGTTCAAGGCCAAGCTGGATGAGGCCTTGAGCAGCTGAGTCTATTTGAGAGGCATCCCTGCCCATGGTGGGGAGGTTGGAGTAGGTGATCTAGAAGGTCCTTTCTCAATCTAAGATGTTCTATGGTTCTATGAAAACATGCAGGAAGGCAGGAGGAGCACACATCTCATTTCTGGTGGGAGTGCTCCCAGAGGGTCACCAGGCTGCAGATATCACAGGAGCCCAGTTTGCATGGTGTGTTGCAAGACCACCACGTTAGATCCCAGCTGCTGGTGGAAGTGGAGATTTCATACACTAGCAGTCTTCCTCCTATCTCCTGCCCTGTCTCTGGTTCTCTCTGAGCTACCTCTCACCTCACCTTCCTGCCAGCAGCTGCTGGAGGTTGGTCTCTTCTCCCAGGCAACCAGCACCAGAACAAGAGGACACAGTCTCAAGCTGCACCAGGGGAGGTTTAGGCTGGATGTTAGGAAGAAATTCTTCCCAGAAAGAGAGATTGGCCATTGGAATGTGCTGCCCAGGGAGGTGGTGGAGTCACCATCACTGGAGTTATTTAAAAAGAGACTGGATGAGGCACTTGGTGCCATGGTTTAGTTGATTAGGTGGTGTTGGGTGCTAGGTTGGACTTGATGATCTCAAATGTCTTTTCCAACCTGGTTAATTCCGTATTCTGTAATTCTCTATTCCACCTATGTCTTCTAACCTATGCATGACTGTCCTCTTCAAGAAGCTTTTGAAGGTCATTAGATTGCTAAAAGAAGCTGGGAGCCACTGCAGTGAGCAAAAGTAGACACAGAGGAAGAACCAGTGCTACATGCAGCTTCTGCCTTGACCACCCACTTCTGGTGTGCCTTGGGGCCCAGCAGCAGCCCATGGGCTGTCCCTTGCCAACCCCCAGTGGTCAGCAGAGCATGTTCTGGCCACCGACTTCTCTTCTGCTGGATGGCTATGAACTGAGCACAACCCACTTGTGTTTCTTACTTTATTGCTGAGGTTTTTTGTACATCTCTGTAGTAATCATAGAATCATAGAATGAATAAAGTTGGAAAAGACCTCAAAGATCATCAAGTCCAACCTGACACCTAAGACCTCATGACTACTAAACCAGGGCAGCAAGTGTCACATCCAATCCCTTTTTGAACACCTCCAGGGACGGTGACTCCACCACCTCCCTGGGCAGCACATTCCAATGGCTAACAACTCTCTCTGTGAAGAACTTTCTCCTCACCTCCAGCCTAATAGACTCCTGGGTTTTAGTCTAAGAGATATGAGGAGCAAGGTCTGGCACTGCTCTGTGCTGGGAGACAGCCTAGCACAACCGGATTCAACAGCTGGGGTTGGTAGTTAGCTGGCACCTCAATATACATCTTTGACAACACCAATAACAGTCAGTAGCCTCAGCTCTAAATTACTGATTAGCCAATTATGAAAACCAGCCCTAAATTAGCTGAATGGTGAGTCACCATCAGCCTCACTCTCAGAAGAGGAGTTGGTATTTATCATGCAGACTGCCTGTTGTCCCCTGTGTTATCCACGTTTGGCTTCCTCCAATGAGCTTATCTCCTCGTGAATTGATGATGAATTATTATGAACTTACTTTGGACATCTTACTTTAGACTTTTTTTGGCTCAGGGTCCCAGAAATGTCTTCAGTGCCAGATTGTTGACTTCAGTCCTAATTAATGATCACTTGTTATCAGCTTAGTGCAAATGTTTGGTTTCTAACTTCTGGTTGTGTAGTCTAAACATTCCCAAAGTCCAGATAGAAGGCTTGAACTTAAAATGTTATGATTTTGATATTGACTCGATGCCTTCCTGGCCTGACTCTGAAGATTTCACTCTTCCATCACTTTGATTAATAGACCTATTACAAATCCTGCATTTTAGAGTGCCATGCAGATTAACCTAGTTAAGAGTTAATCTTTCTTTCCTGTGAGAAGGGGGTTTTTATTGTTATTATTTGTTCAGAAGCTGCAGCAGGCATCCCTCAGGTATTAAAAATGAGCTTTGGGGAAATCACAGTAGAAATAGAAGTGCTCAGGTTCATTTTGATTAATACAGCTCATTTTTGGCATGCTGGCTTGCCACCAGAGATCTGTCCATGATTTGCAGTCTTACTGACTAACCAGATTTTATCAGTTGTGTCCTAAAACAAGATCTGGGGAACTTCTGGTTACAGAAGCCAGGTTTGGAATTGAAGACACTTTTCATATTCCCAAATTCATTCTGCCAGCCAGGGCTCTTTGTTTAGTTGGAGGAGCTGCACTGAGACACTGAAACAACTATCACTCTGGAAAGTCATTTAAAAGACAGTAACCAAAACACTTCATATTTTGGGAGTTTGGATAACTGAGATTCTGAAACCACTCCTGAAGTGTAGTAATATCCATTCTGGAATGGATTTAGTTGGTTTAGTTGATTAGATGGTGTTGGGTGATAGGTTGGACTCAATGAGCTCAGAGGTCTTTTCCAACCTGGTTAATTGTGTATTCAGGATATTTGTGTCTTCTGAGATTCTGAAACCCCTCCTGAAGTGTAGTAATGTCTATTATGGAATGGATATTTGTGTCTTATGAGATTCTGAAACCACTCCTGAAGTGTAGTAATATCCATTCTGGAATGGATTTAGTTGGTTTAGTTGATTAGATAGTGTTGGGTGATAGGTTGGACTTGATGATCTCTAAGGTCTTTTCCAACCTGGTTAATTCTGTATTCAGGATATTTGTGTCTTCTGAGATTCTGAAACCACTCCTGAAGTATTGTAATATCTATTCTGGAATGGATATTTGTATCTTCTCTGCCTCACATCTACCGGCATCTGGAAAGCAGAATTAACATCCTAACACCAAGTTTATGCAAAGAATGCTCTAGAGTGTTCCCATCTCTTTGGAATGAAAGATTAGAGATGATCACAGTTTGGTTTGGGGTGTTTTGGTGAAGATTTCTTTATCTCTCTCCCTCTACAGTAACAGCATATCAGATAATCCAGCTACCAGCTGCTTCCCCCCCCAAAAAAAAAAAAGCACTGCTCTTAAAACCAATGAAAGTGTGAGGAGCAAGCACACCTGCTTAGCTGCTTGAGCAACTGTGTGGAGACAGCACAGACACAACTTGTAGACCCCCTCAACTAGTAGATATACTGAGACTTATTTGTACATAGAATAGAATAGAAATAGAATAGAATAGAATAGAATAGAATAGAATAGAATAGAATAGAATAGAATAGAATAGAATGAATAGAATGAACCAGGTTGGAAGAGACCTTTGAGATCAAGTCTAGCCTATCACCCAACACTATCTAATCAACTAAACCATGGCTCAACCATGGCACCATACACCCCATCCAGTCTCTTCCTAAACACCTCTAGTGATGGTGACTCCACCACCTCCCTGGGCAGCCCATTCCAATGGCCAATAACTCTTTCTATGAAGAAAATCTTAGGAGCATCCATGTGGTTGAACTTGCTCGTCACACTGGAGAGTTAATGGTACATGAGCAACGAGGAACTGGGATCTCTGTGGAAAAATGTGCAGGTGCTTCCTTCACAGAATCACAGAATAGTCATAGATTCATAGAATGCTTTAGGTTGGAAGGGACCTCAAGGATCATCTATTTCCAACCCCCTGCCATGGGCAGGGACACTTTCCACTAGATCAGGTTGCCCAGATCCACATCCCAGCCTGGGATGGAGGTCCTTACTGCACTAGAGCAAACACTTCCTTATTCCAATAGCCTCTTGTGGCCATTTGCATCCACAAAGCACCTTAACCATACAGATAATTTAATTGTTTTGTTCCACTCTCATCACTTATAAGTTTGTACAAGCCTTTGGCTTCTGCCCTGCTGCACAAATCAGGCATGTCTGTGTCTTATGTGTGCAAAACTCTGGACTGTTACCTGCTTATGAAATAGGAAGGCAGCCTTGCCATCACTCGTCCTGTTTAATTCCATGATGAGAGCCACAAAAATGATGGAGTGGAACATCTTCCTTACAAGGAGACGCTGAGGGAGCTGGTGCTCTTTAGCTTGGAGAAGAGGAGACTGAGAGGTGACCTCATTCATGTTGATAAATGTGCAAAGGGTGAGTGCCCAGAGGATGGAGCCAGGCTCTCCTGGGTGATGCCCAATGACAGCACAAGGGGCAGTGGTGGAAGCTGAGGCACAGGAAGTTCCATGGAAGCAGGAGGAAGAATTATTTCACTGTGAGGGTGACAGAGCCCTGAAACAGACTGGCCAGGGGGGTTGTGGAGTCTCCTCTCTGTGGAGATATTAGAAACCCACCTGGATGTGTTCCTGTGTGATCTGCTCCAGGTGATCCTTCTCTGGCAGGAGGGTTGGACTGGATGATCTCTCGAGGTCCCATCCAACATTCTGTGATTCTGTGAAGTGGGAGTGCTTAGACCTCTGTGCATAGACAAGTCATAAACAGAAGATTATTCTGTACCCTGGCTGCAAGTGTGATTGCTCTGGCAAACACAGTTGTTGTATGAGCAAATGTGTCAATGAAGTTCTGGACATAAAGTTATACATTCTGCTACAGCAAAAAGTGCCAAAGTTCCACCAAGGTAAGTGTGGACCTCACTTTCTTTCTGTATGTATTTATTTGTGTAGTTTATAGGGCTTACAAGAAAGTGAGGAAAGGACTTTTTACAAGGGCTTGTAGTGGTAGGATGAGAGGGAATGGATTGAAGCTTGTGGAGGGCAGATTTAGACTGGAGATTAGGAAGAAATTCTTTCCAGTGAGGGTGGTGAGACACTGGAACAGGTTGCACAGGGAGGTCATGGATGCCCCATCCCTGGAGGTGTTCAAGGCTGGGCTTTATGAGGCCTTGAGCAACCTGGGCTAATAGGAGGTGTCCCTGTCCATGGCAGGGGTGTAGGAACTGGATGATCTTTAAGGTCCATTCCAACCCAAAGCATTCTGTGAATCCACACATTGGTTAGCTGAAGAGGTAAGATGCCCACTGCTAGATTGAGAAGGGAAAGTCTCTTAAATGATCATACTTAGGTGTTGGGTTTTTTTCATTTATTCAGATGTTGGTTTGAAGATCATAGAGCTCAGGAGGTCTCCTCTGAGAGAACTTCAGAGAGATGCTAATCACAGGATCATGGGATGTTAGGGGTTGGAAGGGACCTCTAGAGATCATCGAGTCCAACCGCCTGCCACAGCAGGACCATGGAATCCAGCACAGGTCACACAGGAATGCATCCAGATGGGGCTTGAAAGTCTCCAGAGAAGGAGACTCCACAACCTCTCTGGGCAGCCTGTTCCAGTGCTCTGTGATCCTCACAGTGAAGAAGTTCCTCCTCATGTTGAGGTGGAACTTCTTGTGCTGTAGTTTGTATCCATTGCCCCTTGTCCTATCACAGGGTGCAACTGAGCAGAGCCTGTCCCCTCCCTCTTGACCCCCAGCCCTCAGATATTTATAAACATTTATTAAATCCCCTCTCAGTCTTCTCTTTGCCAGAATAATCAGCCTCAGGTCCCTCAGCCTCTCCTCACAGGGCAATACTCCAGTCTCTTAATCATCTTGGTGGCCCTCCACTGGACTCTGTCGAGTAGGGATGGAGGGGAATGATCTCGAGGAAGGAACCTCCTGTGCTGTAGTTTATATCCATAGCATGTTCAGATAATCTGTCCTGAAGCAGCAGATAAATTTTAATGGGTATTAGAGTATTTTCCTCCCAGCTAGCTGCCCCTAGTATTGTAGTATCACCCCTGGGGCTAGTTAGCAAATAGGCTTTGGTATTGAAGTCTGAATATTCTCTAAATCTCATTGACTAGCTCAGCAATATAATGAAATGTTATATGATGGCTGTGAAGGTTTTCCTGCAAAGAGCTTTTGCTGTCCTACTGAGGCATCCCTAGAATAGAACAAGTTGTCTGCAGTCTAAGTGATTTACAGACTTTCCTTTGTGTGTGTGTGTGTGTGTTCAATTCTCCCTCAGTATTCAATGTCCACTGCTTGGAATCACAGAATCATTTTGCTTGGAAAAGGCTTCAAGTGCAACCAGTGTCTAACTTTACCAGGTCTGGTGCTAAATCATGTCCTTCAGCACCATCTCTCTGCATCTTCCAAACACCTCCTGGGACGGGGATTTGACCACCATCCTGGGGAACCTATTCTGGTGTTTGAGAACCCCTTCACTCCAGAGGTTTCTTCTAATATCCAACCTAAACCTCCCCGGTGCAACTTGAGGCAATTCCCCAAACCCCAAACCAAACAAAACAAACCCAAACTAAGCAAAGGAGAAAAACCAACCAAACAAACAAAACCTTTTTTTAAGGCTGAGAAGAAATTTTCTGGTACTGGAAGTCTAGAGGTGAAGAGTGGTTTTGGGGATCTCTCATCATGGAATGGAATGGAATGGAATGGAATGGAATGGAATGGAATGGAATGGAATGGAATGGAATAGAATAGAATAGAATAGAATAGAATAGAATAGAATAGAATAGAATAGAATAGAATAGAATAGAATAGAATAGAATAGAATAAGGAGACTTGATGGGGTTCTTGGTGCCATGGTTTAGTTGATAAGATGGTGTTGGATGAATGGTTGGACTCAATGATCTCTAAGGTCTCTTCCAACCTGTTCTGTTCTATTCTATTCTATTCTATTCTATTCTATTCTATTCTATTCTATTCTATTCTATTCTATTCTATTCTATTCTATTCTATTCTATTCTATTCATCCACCTCCTGCTGCATCTTCCCACATCCATGCACTGGATCATCACCAGCATCCATGCACTTCCATCACAATAGAACAGAACAACATTATGGCAGCCTTAGTCATTTGGGTTTAGCAGTGCTTGACCTGAAATCTCTTGTTCCTTTGGAGGTCTGTGATGTGCTGGCTGAGATTCTCAGAACAGCCTAAGGGATTTGGATGTCCCTTTACTACTTTTTCTTCTATTCCCATGGATCAAAAGCACTCTTTAGGGACAGCAACCTCTATCCTTGATGACAAAAGCAGGTACTAGCATTGGACATCCCACTGCATGCAGAGGTCTGCAGGTCTGGATGCCTCTGGGGTGGGGTGGGCAGACTGGGATGCCCACAGACATCTCTGCTGACATTGAAGGTCAAACCTGACGGGGTCCAGAGCAGCCTGCTCTAGTTGGAGGTGTCCCTGCTAACTGCAGGGAGGTTGGACAAGATGACCTTGGAGGGTCTCTTCCAACCCAGTGCATTCTGTGATTCCTTCTTGTCCTATCACTTTTCACTTGGGAGAAGAGACCAAAACCAACCAACCTCCTTTTGGGTAGCTGTAGAAAGCAGGAAGGTCTCCCCTCAGCCTCCATTTCTCCAGACTAAACAACCCCAGTTCCTTCACAAGACCTGTTCTCCAGACCCTTCACCAGCTTCCTTGCCCTTTTTTGAACTTCAAAGACAGCATTCTCTGATAAAACCTTGCACTTACTACTGGGAATTCAGTTTAACACCAATAGCGTCATGAAAAAGTTGTTTAGGTGGGTTGGATTGGTTGATGGGTTGGACGTGATGATCTTGAAGGTCTCTTTCAACCTGGTGTATTGTATTGTATTGTATTTGTACACTAAAAGAATCATCATTTGCAAAGGGTGAGCAGCTCCAACCACAGGTGCCTCCAGCCTGGCCCTGCTGACATTCTTGCCTCTCCCTCTGTGCCCCAGGGAGCCTGGCCAGATGACCACAGTGTGTTCAGGACCTTGCTATTAGACCAATGATGCTTGCTGATGTGCAAGCAAACTGTGACCAGTCCAGGAGGATTCAAACCTCCTTTGTCTAGTCATAGACTGTATGTAAAGGTTATTGTGACCTCTGTATATTCAGCCACCCCAGCTCTCCCTCACTCCAACAAGAATGGACCTTTTCTGTTCAAAGCAGCTGGAGTCACAGAATCACAGAATGATAAGGGTTGGAAGTAACCTCTGGACATCACCTAGTCCAGCTTCCCTGTTCTCCTTATATGGAAGAGCAGAGGCACTTAGAGTCATAGAATTGTTAGGGTTGGAAGGGACCTCAAGGATCATCCAGTTCCAACCCCCCTGCCATGGGCAGGGACACCTCACACTACAGCAGGTTGCTCACAGCCACATCCAGCCTGGCCTTAAAAACCTCCAGGGATGAGGCTTCCACCATCTCCCTGGGCAACCGGTGCCAGTGTCTCACCACCCTCATGGGGAAGAACTTCTCCCTAACATCCAACCTGAATCTACCCATTTCTAGTTTTGTTCCATGCCCCCCAGGCCTATCACTGCCTGACACCCTCAAAAGTCCCTCCCCAGCTTTCTTTTAGCCCCCTTCAGATACTGGAAGGCCACAATTAGGTCTCGTCAGTGCCTTCTCTTCTCCAGACTGAACAGCCCCATCTCCCTCAATCTGACCTCGTAGGAGAGGAGCTCCAGCCCTCTGCTCATCCTCATGGCCCTTCTCTGGACATGCTCCAGCACCTCCAGCTCCTTTCTGTACTTCAGTCGACACAGGCTGGTTGATTAAGTTTGGTTGCTTTCAGTATGAGCTTCTTGACAGCCTGTGTTCTTCTAAGGTCATGCTGAGATTATTTGGGGGGAAGATTCCATCATGAACATTATTCTTTAGGCTAACTATGTCATATCTATCTGAAAGCCTCACAGAAACCAAAGGAGAATTCTGAGTAATTTGCCTCACTGAGTGCAGACAGAACGGAAGTGATTGCAGGGAAGTGTCCCACTGCTCTCCCTCTGAACTTTAGTCAAACTCATAGTTTCTCTTAGACAAACAGCTGGGGACAAGATAGCTGCTTTCTGGCTAGATGCAGACACACAAAGAAACAAATTTGCCACTATCCATCATCTCTTTGTCATCTCCAGAGTGGTCTGCTGCAACTGTTCTCCTTGGGGTAACCATGGGAAATGTCATTCAAATCTTCCAGAAGCTGATAGAGGCAAAAGTATCAGGACACAACTTAGTGCTGGGTGCCAACAATTTGAGTCAAGGAGTCTGCTCAAGTTTCTGGGTAGAAGCAGGAAGAATTATTTATTTAGAATACAGAATTAACCAGGTTGGAAAAGACCTTAGAGATCATCGAGTCCAACCCATCGTCCAACACCATCTAATCAACTAAACCATGGCACCAAGTGCCTCATCCAGTCTCCTCCTAAACACCTCCAGTGATGATGACTCCACCACCTCCCTGGGCAGCACATTCCAATGGCCAATCTCTTTTCTGGGAAGAATTTCTTCCTAACATCCAGCCTAAACTTCCCCTGGCACAGCTTGAGACTGTGTCCTCTTGTTCTGTCACAGCTTGTCTGTATTTCTCTCTCTCTTTCTCCTCTTTTTGAGCCCCGGGTCCTGAGGCACTCTCATCACACTCTTCAGCAGGGAGCTCTCCCAGAGGAAGTAAGAGGAGTCTCCAAGACTTTTCCTAATTGCCACAGTCAACAAGCCCCTAAGAACCAACAGTTCCTGGCCCTCTAAACCCACGTTCCTGGCAGCTCTGCTCTGCTTCAGCACTTTGCTTGAGGGGAAAAGAAAGATCCTGGCAAGGGGAAGGGGAAGCAGGGTGCTCTAGGTGTTATCCCTCTGCTACTAGAGCATCATCCCAGCATGAGAAAAGCAGAAATACAGCACAGCTGGGCAAAGTGCTGGTCCAGGATGGTGAATGCCACTATTCCATGGGATTTTGGTACCAGATAGTTGCATGTGTGCTTGAAATCACAGTGCTCCCAGAGCATCTGTGCCCTGATCATCACAGACTGCATTGTAAAGGTGCTCAGAGGTAGGGTCCGTGATGACAGATGACTCTTCTCACTTGTGTCCTCTGGTAGGACAAGGTACAATGGATATAAAGTACAGCAAAGTAAGCTCCTTCTCAACATGAGGAACTTCTTCACTGTGAGGGTCACAGAGCACTGGAACAGGCTGCCCAGAGGGGTTGTGGAGTCTCCTTCTCTGGAGACTTTCAAGCCCCATCTGGATGTGTTCCTGTGTGACCTGTGCTAGATTCTATGGTCCTGCTTTGGCAGGGGAGTTGGACTTGATGATCTTCAGAGGTCCCTTCCAACCCCTAATATCCTGTGATCCTTTGATTAACATGACTCTGAAGTTCTCTCAGAGGAGACCTCCTGAGCTCTATGACATTCAAACCAACATCTGAATAAATGGAAAAAAATCACCTGTGCTTGTGCTAGATTCTGTGGCCCTGCTCTGGCAGGGGAGTTGGACTCAATGATCCTCAGAGGTCCCTTCTAACCCCTGACATCCTGTGACCCTGAGTTGGACAGGGCAGAGGGACATGGCTCCAGAGGTCCCCAACAGCACCACAGCTTGCTTGACTCAACAGGAAGCACCCCACAGACTTGAGCAGCCTTGGCATCAAGAACCCTGAGTAAACAGGGCTTGAGAAGATGCTGTCCCCTGAGTGACAGCAGCAGGAGGGGCTGTCCTCTGCACCAGCCTCTGGGGACAACCAGGGAGATGTGAGGAGTGAGAAAACTAATTGATTTTGCTCCATTTTTGTCATCAGTCCGTGTTCATGTGGGCAGAATGTGATATGCACTGTCTGCCAGGTAGGGAGCAGAGGGAACACCACCATCAATACAATACAATACAATACACCAGGTTGGAAGAGACCTTCAAGATCATCGCGTCCAACCCATCAAACAATCCAACCCACCCAACAACTAGACCATACAGCCAAGCACCCCATCAAGTCTTCTCCTGAACACCTCCTGTGAAGGTGACTCCACCACCTCCACGGGTAGCTGATTCCAATGGCCAATCACTCTCTCCGTGTAGAACTTCTTCCTAACATCCAGCCTAAACCTGCCCTGGCGCAGCCTGAGACTGTGTCCTCTTGTTCTGGTGCTGGATGCCTGGGAGAAGAGGCCAACCTCTGCCTGGCTACAACCTCCCTTCAGGTAGTTGTAGAGAGCAATAAGGTCACCCCTCAGTCTCCTCTTCTCCAGGCTAAGCAACCCCAGCTCCCTCAGCCTTTCCTCATAGGGCTTGTGTTCCAAACCCCTCACCAGCTTTGTTGCCCTTCTCTGGACACGTTCCAGCAAGTCAACATCCTTCCTAAACTGAGGGGCCCAGAACTGGACACAGTACTCAAGGTGCTTAGTGTACTAAAAGTGGTCCATGGGATTGCTGCTTCCTGGGATTGCTGTTTCTTCATTCATGCTTCCTGGGATGTTGCTTTCTGGGGTTGCTCTTTCTTCCTGTATCCTTCACAGAATATTTGTAGCTGTCTTTCCCAATACTGTTATGTGCACCTGGTAGTGCTGAAGCCTGTCATGGCTTCAGAGGTGATTCCTGTGGAGCCCTGAAAGTGATGAGTCTCTAGAGACATGCTGCTGTTAAACTGTCAGGTGTTTTCTAACTGTGCAGTCAGCAGAAGTTTTAGTCCAAAGCTGTGATTTTAGTTTATTATTACTTTTTTTTTTTCTCTATGTACTCCTGAAAAGTTTTGCTCCCAAAGGCTGTTGCTTAAAAATGTAAATAGGGATTGTAACAGCCAAACTGAATGAAAATGCTCAGCCTGCAAGTGCTGTCCCCAGCATTACTATTTTGTTCCTCTAGATCACAGAATCATAGAAGTGTTAGGGTTGGAAGGGATCTCAAGGATTCCTGGAGCTGTTTAAGACCAGGCTGGACGAGGCTCTGGCCAGCCTGATCTAGTGTGGGGTGTCCCTGCCCATGGCAGGGGGTTGGAACTAGATGATCCTTGTGGTCCCTTCCAACCTTGACTGATACTATGATTCTATGATTCTATGATCCAGTTCCAACCCCCTGCCATGAGCAGGGACACCTCACACTACAGCAGGTTGCTCACAGCCACATCCAGCCTGGCCTTAAAAACCTCCAGGGATGAGGCTTCCACCATCTCCCTGGGCAACCTGTGCCAGTGTCTCACCACCCTCATGGGGAAGAACTTCTTCCTAACAGCCAATCTCAACCTACCCATTTCTATCTTTTATCCATTCCCCCTAGTCCTATCATTACCTGCCACCCTATCAAGTCAATTTCCAAACATCCATTTACATTTTTTTGACATTCCCCCTAGTCCTATCACTATCTGACCAAACTAAAAAGTCCCTCCCCAGCTTTCCTGTAGCCCCCTTCAGATCCTCGAAGGCCACAATTGGGTCTCCTCGGTGCCTTCTCTTCTCCAGGCTGAACAGCCCCAACTCGCGTCTTGCTTGCTTCGAGTATCCTGTCTCCCTGATTTATGGCTAGATCTGCTTTGTCACCATCTGCTCTGCTGTGGCTCAAGAAAGGCTGAAATCCTCAGAAAACATTCCCTGCCCAGACTAAGCAGCACGTAAGCATCCTTTGCACGTTCAGGCAAGCGCTGACGAATGGCGAGCTAAGCTACAGTCGCAAATTCCCTCCTTTCCTGTGCACTACAGTTCAAATTCCCCTTACAAAACCCGGGTGGAATTCAGCTATCCTCCTTGGGGATATAGGTTACCATCTGTCTGGTTTCCAGTGGTACATTTGAAAAAAACATTTGTCCCCTGCTCATAAAACATCCTGCTGCACAGCAACCACTTTAATATCTCATTACACAGCATTATGGGGCACATATGTCACAGGCAGAATGATTTGACCTGAGCTTCTCTTATCTGGTCTAGGCTGTTTTGCTGCTTCAAATGAAGTTACCCAAACGCCTCCAAATCCAAAAGCATGCCTCTGGCTACCCTAATTAAAAACAAAACAACACACATACACACACATACAAAATACACAGAAGTAAATATTGAGCTGCCTGAGGAATATTTGGGATTGAATTTGGTAATTCATAGAAGATCTTCATTTCAAAAGCAAGCTGCATTTTAAACCAAAGGTTAATGCAGTTACTTTAACATGAAATAAACAAATAGAACAGAGTGGAATGGAATGGAATGGAATGGAATGGAATGGAATGGAATGGAATGGAATGGAATGGAATGGAATAGAATAGAATAGAATAGAATAGAATAGAATAGAATAGAATAGAATAGAATAGAATAGAGCGGAGCGGAGCAGAGTGGAGCTGAGCAGAGCAGAGCAGAGCAGAGTAGAATAAGAATGGAATGGAATGGAATGGAACGGAACGGAACGGAACGGAACAGAACAGAACAGAACAGAACAGAACAGAATAGAATAGAATAGAATAGAATAGAATAGAATAGAATAGAATAGAATAGAATAGAATAGAATAGAATAGAATAGAATAGAATAGAATAGAATAGAATAGAATAAACCAGGGTGGAAGAGACCTTTGACATCATCAAGTCCAACCTATCACCCAACACCATCTAATCAACTAAACCATGGCACCAAGCATCCAGCCTCTTCCTAAACACCTCCAGCGATGGTGACTCCACCACCTCCCTGGGCAGCACATTCCAATGGCCAATCTCTTTTCTAAGCTTCTTCCTAACATCCAGCCTAAACTTCCCCTGGCACAGCTTGAGACTGTGTCCTCTTGTTCTGGTGTTTAAGTTGGTAAAACCAGGAATATTTGGGATTCAATTTGGTAATTCATGGAAGATCTTCATTTCAAAAGCAAGCTGCATTTTAAGCCAAAGGCTAATGCAGTTACTTTACCATGAAATAAACAAGCAAGCTAACAAACAAATAAATTCAAGCTGGTAAAACCAGGAATATTTGGGATTGAATATGGTAACTCATAGATGTTCATTTCAAAAGCAATCTGGATTTTAAACCAAAGGTTAATGCAGTCCCTTTCACATAAAATGAATGAATGAATGATGAATGAATGAATGAATGAATGAATGAATGAATGAATGAATGAATGAATGAATTCCAGTTAGTGAAAAGAGGAATATTTGGGATTTAATTTGGTAATTTATAGAAGATGTTCACTTCAAAAGCAAGCTGGATTTTAAACTAAAGGTTAATGCAAGTTGCTTTCACATTAAATGAATGAATAAACACATAAATATATGCACTCATGTTAGTAAAACAAGGAAAGAGGATAGCAAAAGATGCCAGTTGTTATGCGCCCACATAAACATGTATTACTGACAAAAATGGAGCAAAATCAATTAGTTTTCTCACTCCTCACATCTCCCTGGCTGTCCCCAGAGGCTGGTGCAGAGGACAGCCCCTCCTGCTGCTGTCACTCAGGGGACAGCATCTTCTCAAGCCCTGTTTACTCAGGGTTCTTGATGCTAAGGCTGCTCAAGTCTGTGGGGTGCTTCCTGTTGAGTCAAGCAAGCTGTGGTGCTGTTGGGGACCTCTGGAGCCATGTCCCTCTGCCCTGTCCAACTCATCACAGGTTCAAAAGATGTCAGGGGTTGGAAGGGGCTTATGGAGTTCATGGAGACCAACCCCCTACCAGAGCAGGATCACAGAATCTAGCACAGGTCACACAGGAATGCATCCAGATGGGGCTTGGAAGTCTCCAGAGAGGGAGACTCCACAACCCCTCTGGGCAGCCTGTTCCAGTGTTCTGTGACCCTCAGAGTGAAGAAGTTGCTCCTCATGTTGAGGTGGAACCTCTTGTGCTGTAGTTTATATACATTGCCCCTGGTCCTATCCCAGGGTGCAAGTGAGCAGAGCCTGTCCCCTCCCTCTTGACAGCCTGATCTAGTGTGAGGTGTCCCTGCCCATGGCAGGGGGTTGGAACTAGATGATACTTGTGGTCCCTTCCAACCCTGACTGATACTATAATACCCCCAGCCCTGAGATATTTATAAACATCCATTAAATCCCCTCTTAGTCTTCTCTTTTCCAGACTAAAAAGCCCCAGGGCTCCTAGCCTCTCCTCACAGGGCAGTGCTCCAGTCCCTTCATCATCCTGGTAGCCATCCATTGGATTCTGTCCAGCAGATCCCTGTCCCTCGTGAACTGGGGAGCCCAAAACTGGATGCAATATTCCAGGTGTGGCCTCACAAGGGCAGAGCAGATGAGGAGGATACCCTCCCTCAATCTGCAGGACACACTCCTCTTAATGCACCCCATTAATCCTTACCCCTACCAGAATCTGCTCCAACCAGGCTGCAGCCTGACCCTGGGAATGGTGTTTGCTCCTGGCTCCCTGCTGTTTGATCTGCTGCCACTCCAGCACTTGCATCAGGAGGTGGTGGTGTCACCATCCCTGGAGATATTTAAAAGACATGGAGTTGTAGTGCTTAGGGACATGCTTTACTGGTAGTGGCTTAGCAGTAGAATAGAATAGAATAGAATAGAATAGAATAGAATAGAATAGAATAGAATAGAATAGAATAGAATAGAATAGAATAGAATAGAATAGAATAGAATAGAATTAACCAGGTTGGAAAAGAACTTTGAGATAATTGAGTCCAATCTATCACCCAACACCATCTAATCAACTAAACCATGGCACCAAACACCCCATCCAGTCTTCCTAAACACCTCCAATGATGGTGACTCCACCACCTCCCTGGGCAGCACGTTCCAATGGCCAATGTCTCTCTCTATGAAGAACTTTTTCCTGACATCCAGCCTAAACCTCCCTTGGCACAGCTTGAGACTGTGTCTTCTTGTTCTGTTGCTGGTTGCCTGGGAGAAGGGACTAATCCCCACCTGGCTACAACCTCCCTTCAGGGAGTTGTAGACAGCAAGAAGGTCTCCCCTGAGCCTCCTCCTCTCCAGGCTAAGCAACCCCAGCTCCCTCAGCCTCTCCTCACAGGGCTGTGCTCCAAACCCCTCCCCAGCTTTGTTGCCCTTCTCTGGACACGTTCCAGCATCTCAACATCTTTCTTAAACTGAGGAGCCCAGAACTGGACACAGTAGGTGTGGCCTAACCAGTGCTGAGTTTACCATTACCATTACCTTTTGGACACAACCCTACAGCTCAGCTAACCCAAGAGACAGAGATTTCCCTCACAGCTCCCCACATCAGATCATTCGAGGTGCCTTTCAGGCTGCACCACGGCGCAAGCAGCATCCTGCAGCCCTGACACGCAATCAAGCCACATTGATCGCATCACGCCGCCATTATCAAGGGGTTGGTAATCACACATCTCCTTGGATCATTTGTCATTCACTTAGGGTTAGCTCTTCCTCTAATCTGCCTCATCTCAGAGACACTGTGAGACAGCCCTACTGCAAATGATTGTTACATGGAGGTTTATTTGTGTGCCACACAAAGAGGCCTTCCACAAAGGAGCCTCTTTTTAGCAGCTGAGGGACTAGGCAGACTAAAGGCAGGACTATTGAGCAGTTGAGTATTGGCATTTGGTTTTGGTGCAAAATAGATCATGAAAATGCAGTTTCAGAGGCCCTCAGAGAGAGCAATTTCCAATCAATAATTATAAAAACAGAGCTATTAAACTCAGATGAGCAGCTCCCTGATATCATAATGCCTCCATTTCCCTTTTTCTTCTCCCCTGATCATGTATTGGAATGAGTTGTCGTAATGGCAAAATAGGGAGGAAAGGGAGAGAAGCCATTAGTGGGGAGGGCTAAAAGCCTAATATTTTGATCAATTTTTCAGCAGCTTGTACCCAACTGAATGAAGAGAGTGACAAAGCCTTACATCTGCTCTCTGCACATTTTCCTCTCTGGTGGCTGGAATTAAAATTCATATTGTAGACTTTCAAGAAGAAACAGCCTGATTTGCTGTGTACCCATGTGTATTGAGCTCCATAGAGTCAAGGCTTGCATGCTGAGATCTGTTTGGGATATGATTGCTGATTTGTCCAGTTCTGATCACTGTCAGGATGTGTGAGTGTTAGTTAGATACTGCAGATGCAACATCCTTTGATGGTATTTGAGTGCCAGAATATGTATAAGGAGACAGGATTTCTACTAAATGATCCAAATTAGTTTGGTGGTAAGCTATGTACTACAGAGACATGAACAGCTAGGCAACACCATGTGCTAGAAGTGGTGATGAGAGACTCAGGAAGACAACAGGACAGCTGGAAAAGATAAGAGCAGGGTGCCAAGAATGGGTAAACAGAGTATCTCCATTACAAGGATAGAGGACAGACTGAAGCTATTTAAGAGTGAAAACAGCATAGGGAAGATATAGTCAAATTGTGAATAGCATAGAAGTGGATAGGGAGCAGTTACTCTTTATACTTTCTAGTAACAGCAGATGGTAACTACAATGTTAGCAAAATGCTGATCAAGCTTTGGGATGGGACATTTCAAGTGCTAAAAAGTATACATGTGCAAAAAAGAAAAGGGAAAAACAAACACAACAACCACTAGACAATCTTGCAGAGAAAAAAACGTTCCACCCAAAGAAATCTCTCCTCTCCTCTCCTCTCCTCTCCTCTCCTCTCTCCTCTCTCTCCTCTCCTCTCCTCTCCTCTCCTCTCCTCTCCTCTCCTCTCCCTCTCCTCTCCGAACCTCTCCTCTCCTCTCCGAACCTCTCCTCTCCTCTCCGAACCTCTCCTCTCCTCTCCTCTCCTCTCCGAACCTCTCCTCTCCTCTCCTCTCCTCTCCTCTCCGAACCTCTCCTCTCCTCTCCTCTCCTCTCTCCTCTCCTCTCCTCTCCTCTCCTCTCCTCTCCTCTCCTCTCCTCTCCTCTCCTCTCCTCTCCGAACCTCTCCGAACCTCTCCGAACCTCTCCCTCTCCTCTCCTCTCCTCTCCTCTCCTCTCCTCTCCTCTCCTCTCCTCTCCTCTCCTCTCCTCTCCTCTCCTCTCCTCTCCTCTCCGAACCTCTCCTCTCCTCTCCTCTCCTCTCCTCTCCTCTCCTCTCCTCTCCTCTCCTCTCCGAACCTCTCCTCTCCTCTCCGAACCTCTCCTCTCCGAACCTCTCCTCTCCTCTCCTCTCCTCTCCTCTCCTCTCCTCTCCTCTCTCCTCCTCTCCTCTCCTCTCCTCTCTCCTCTCCTCTCCTCTCCTCTCCTCTCCTCTCCCTCTCCTCTCCTCTCCCTCTCCTCTCCTCTCCTCTCCTCTCTCTCCTCTCCTCTCCTCTCCTCTCCTCTCCTCTCCTCTCCTCTCCTCTCCCTCTCCTCTCCCTCTCCTCTCCTCTCCTCTCCTCTCCTCTCCTCTCCTCTCCTCTCCCTCTCCTCTCCTCTCCTCTCCTCTCCTCTCCTCTCCTCTCCTCTCCTCTCCTCTCCTCTCCTCTCCTCTCCTCTCTCCCTCTCCCCTCCCCTCCCCTCCCCTCCCCTCCCCTCCCTCCCCTCCCCTCCCCTCCCTTCGAGTCTCCTCTCCTCTCCTCTCCTCTCTCCTCCAGTTTCCTGCCCTCTCCCCTCCCTTTCACTTGTCCAGTTCTGGGCCCCTCAGTTTAAGAAGGACATCGAGACACTTGAACGTGTCCAGAGAAGGGCAACAAGGCTGGTGAGAGGCCTTGAGCACAAGCCCTATGAGGAGAGGCTGAGGGAGCTGGGGTTGCTTAGCCTGGAGAAGAGAAGGATCAGGGGTGACCTCATTGCCCTCTACAACTACCTGAAAGGTGGTTGTAGACAGGAAGGGGTTGGTCTCTTCTCCCAGGCAACCAGCACCAGAACAAGGGGACACAGTCTCAAGCTGTGCCAGGGGAGGTTTAGACTCGAGGTGAGGAAAAAGTTCTTCACTGAGCGAGTCATTCGTCATTGGAATGGGCTGCCCGGGGAGGTGGTGGAGTCCCCGTCCCTGGAGGTGTTCAAGGGGAGGTTGGACGTGGCACTTGGTGCCATGGTCTAGTTGTGAGGTCTGTTGGGACAGGTTGGACTTGATGATCCTTGGTGTCTCTTCCAACCTTGGTTATACTGTGATACTGTGAAAACATTTATAAGAGATGGTGTTAAAACAAAAGGTTTAATGAGTCACATCTCAAATGCTTTACCTTAACATTTCCTTCCTTCTAACATTAAAAGAGTGTCAGAGTAATGCTGAAGTTCCTGTGTCTGAAACCTTGAATGTAGTTTCATTATTGAATGCTGTACAAAGCCAGGGTCATGTTAACACCTCTGCTCCCCTGGGGTCATTAATTCCATCCAAATAAATGAGCCAACCCTATTAAAGCTTAACAATAGGGAGGAAAAAAGAAGATCAAACCAAGAGGTAAATGCATTGTAACACGGTGGAACAGCCTTTTCTTCTGTGGAGAGACCTAAGGTTTAGGGGCAGAGATGTTTTTTGGTCTTCCTGAATTTTAATTCTTCAGCCTGGATACATAGTACATGTGTCAAGAGAGGGGATTCTACCACTTTGATCTGCTCTGGTAAGACCTCACCTCACCTGGAGCACTGCATCCAGCTCCAGAGCCCTCAATACAGGAAGGACATGGACCTGATGGAGAGGGTCCAGAGGAGGGCCACCAGAATGATGAGGGGGTTTGGAGCACCTCTGCTACAATGACAGGCTGAGGGAGCTGGGGTTGTTCAGCCTGGAGAAGGGAAGGCTCCAGGGAGACCTAATAGCAAACTTCCAGTACCTGAAGTACCTTCTTAGGCTCGAGGTGAGGAGGAAGTTCTTCACAGAGAGAGTCATTCATCATTGGAATGGGCTGCTCAGGGAGGTGGTGGAGTCACCGTCCCTGGAGGTGTTCAAGAGGGGATTGGACGTGGCACTTGGTGCCATGGTCTAGTCATGAGGTGTGTGGTGACAGGTTGGACTCGATGGTCCTTGCGGTCTCTTCCAACATTGGTGATTAAAAGGAGGGTCCCTCTAATTAATAAATCAGCAAAGAATCTTTTAATTAAAAACACCCCCCCCCCAAAAAAAGTTGTTCTGCTAGTCTGAGACACAATAACCAGAGAGGCTACCAAGAAACCACTTGTCCATACATAATTCTAATGAATAATTAAACTTCTTTCACCTTCCTGTTAGGAACTGGAAGCATGATTGATTCTTTTGCTTGCCTGTAATATTGAGCTCTGATTTGAAAGGTGTTACTTTGCTGAATGAGTAGGGCAGTTACAAAATGAACTCAAATATCCCAGGAGAACTACCCTCAGGGTCTGATTCAGTAAGATATTAGTTGCTGGTATAAAATTTCCAAGCCTGTCTTGTGCACAGATGCCATTTTCAAGAGGTTAAAAAAAGGGGGAAACCAACCCTCTGGTGCTAAAGCTGTGGGAGTGAGGCCCTTTTCATGTCAAGAGTGATGTATGAACTGATAGCTCATGAAAGGTGAAGCTTTGACTAACTTATCAGATGTCTACCTTTGGAATTATGGCTGGATGAAGTTATTTGACCAATTGCCCTCGCCAGCCTCCTCAGCTTATTTTTGTTACCAGTGACAATATGGTCCAATGTGATGCCCTCAGACCAACATAACTAAACAAATTAGCTTCCAAAGAAAATGTAACCTAAAGCAAGCCATGATTTATGTGAAACAAATGCTGGCTGCAGCCCATGGGGTCTGCAGCTCTTGCCTCTGCCCAAATTACTTTTAAAACCACAAAGGAAAACTCTGAAGTTCCATGAATGAGTAGTACTCACTACCAAAAAAAAAAAAAAAGGAATCAAATCAAATAAAAATGAATTGCTAGGGCCTGGGTGGATATTTGCAAACAAATCAAACCTTGCAGAAGTGCAGCTTGTCATGAAATGTTCAAATGGTTGATGAGCCAGGAGACCAGCCCTGCTCAGTGAGAGCAGCACAGAACCCACCACTCTGGGTTGACTTGCCAGGGAAGCCATGCATCATGCAATTAAAAACTCAAAAGCTTGGCTATCTAACTGAAAGCGTGTCTGTGTTGTTGCTGTCTGATTTACAGTTCCAAGGGACGTTCAGTGCCTGCTCTTGTGGGAGTTTTAGGCTGTGCCTAGAAAAATTTGCCACAGATGTGGAATAGAAAGTGACAGAATGTAAATAAATTAACACTGGATGTGAAAGGGAAAATAATGATAAGGTCTAAATAGAATCATAGAGCCATACAATCAACCAGCTTGGAAAAGACCTCAGAGATCATCAAGTCCAACCTATTACCTAGTACCTAATACCTGCTGACAAGTAAACCGTGGCTCCAAGTGCCACATCCAATCCTTTTGTGAACACCTCCAGGAATGGTGACTCCACCACCTCCCTGGGCAGCACATTCCAATGGCCAATTACTCTTTCTGGGAAGAACTTTCTCCTCACCTCCAGCCTAAACTTCCCCTGGTGCAGCTTGAAACTGTGTCCTCTTGTTCTGGTGCTGGTTGCCTGGGAGAAGAGACCAACCCCCACCTGGCTACAACCTCCCTTCAGGTAGTTGTAGAGAGCAAGAAGGTCTCCCCTGTGCCTCCTCTCCTCCAGGCAAATAATAATCCCATTGGGCTGAAAACCAACATGAAGTTAGTTTTGTACACTGCTTATTGTGCACCAACAACTCTGCAGGACCCTTCTGGCACCAGGGAACAGACCCTCAAAGCAAGAGCGCTATGAATTACGTTGGATTCGTAGCCCAAAGTCCCAGCTGAAAGAAGAACCTGCGGTGTAAGAACTGAGCGCTCAGTCATGCTCCAGCTTGCTGTCCACGTTCAGGTCTGGCACCATAGACTCCTAGCTTCCCAAGTACTAATTAGGTCATACTCTGAGAAGGTCCTCCCCAAACCAAGAAGGCCTATAATGGGGACATCAACCTCCAGTGGGATGGTGGAGGCCAGTGGGAGCATCCCACAAGGGGGATCAGCCCCCATGCTGGTCTCACTGCACTAACTATATAATAATGCAATACAATACACCAAGTTGGAAGAGACCTTCAAGATCATCGCGTCCAACCCATCAACCACTTACGAGAAGAGACTGAGGGAGCTGGGTCTTTTTAGTTTGCAGAGGAGGAAGGCAGCCTTGCCATCAGTTCTCCTGTTTAATTCCATGATGAGAGCCACAAAAATGACGAAGGGAGTGGAGCATCTTCCTTACGAGGAGAGACTGAGGGAGCTGGGGCTCTTTGGCTTGGAGAGGAGGAGACTGAGAGGTGACCTCGTTCATGTTTATAAATATGTGCAGGGTGAGTGCCAAGAGGCTGGAGCAAGGCTCTGCTCAGTGATGCCCAATAACAGCACAAGGGGCACTGGTGGAAGCTGAGGCATAGGAAGTTCCATGGAAACAAGAGGAAAAATGTTTGTACTGTGAGGGTGACAGAAGACTGGAACAGGCTGCCCAAGGTGGGTTGTGGAGTCTCCTCTCCCTGGAGATATTCATAAACCTGCCTGTACATGTTCCTGTGTGATCTGCTCTAGGTGATCCTGCTCTGGCAGGAGGTTTGGACTGGATGATCTCTCGAGGTCCCTTCCGGCCCCTAACGTACTGTGATTCTGTGAACTGCTTATCTCGGTGCAATCTTGCTTCTGTCCTGGAGCACCTCTTTGAAGATATCCACATGATGGTGAGTGCTATAAAACAACGACAGCAGCCAGGTTAATTGCACAGCCCTTTGCACAAAGTGTAAGCTTATAGCTCCCATTTCTAAGTGCAAACCTGCTTGGGACTTTGCTTTTGACGAGTACCATCAATGGATTTACGCTCCCGGAAACTGGAGCTGGCTTCCTGCAGGGCAGAGGGCTGCCTTGATTGCATACAGGAACACAAACACCCACATAGGTAAAGCCCTAACTGAGAGACTTTGCAGGGCCGTGTTTCCACCCTTGAAGATGATATCTTACATTTGAAAAATCCCTTGCTGTTTTCCTTCATCACAAATAAAATGCAGAGACCTGGTTCAGACTCAAAATGGGGATCTGAGATCCCAGCCCATTCCTTTCTGCTCACACATCCATGCCAGCCATAAAGGTCTGCAGGTTAAGTCAGGCCTTTAAAATGACTCCTCTCTAATTCTGTGTCTCACAACTCAGCCATTCCCAATCATCCCTGTAACAAAACTGCCCTCCGAGGATTCACAGAGGAATGATTGACTGGCATTGAGACTAGATAAATTATTCTGTTGGTGGTGCCCAGGAGGTAATAAAATCCAGTTTAGTCCCTGAGAGCTGGAAAGGCAGAAGAAGGAAATAGCAGTAAAAGCTGTACTTTGTCAAAAAGCCAGGGAGTATGTGACTGTGAATACCTACCAGGGGAAGACACTGGAAGAAGAGGATACCATTTCTGCAGCCACCTTCAAGCACAGACAGACACTGGAAATAACAGATGATATCTCTCTTACATAGGACTGTACCTCATTAATTTTCTTTGTGACCAGACGAATATTTATACAGCAGCTTCCAGCCAGGGAGCTCCAGAAGCTTTAAAGACTCCAATTAGTCACACCTCCGAGTTCGGGCAGTGCTATCTCTATTGTACAGATGGATACAGTGGTGACACGGGGAAGTTGTTTATCAAATGAGCACAAGCAGCCTGTAGAGAAGGTAAAGCACAAGCCCTCAAAAGCCTGCCCTCTGTTCCTGCACTTTGACCATCCTTCTGTCAAAGAGGCTTAATGAGCTTTATACATGTAGAGAAATATCAATGCATAATAATCTGCCTTGCCGTTCTGGAGGAGGGCTAATAAATGGAAGAATAAGACATAAATCATTGATTAAAATGTCAGAAGTGATGAGAATAAAAGATTGCTCCTGCCTTTGCTGAATTACATATGCAAATTCACATACAGTGCAAAATGAATACCTTTAAATGAATGGATTAGAACCTCACCTAGAAGTGACTGAGCCGTATTTGCATACAATGTTTATTAGGAGGAGATGTGCTTGTTGTTGGAATAAGCAGAGAGGGCAAATCCCTGGAATGTGCTGAAGCAGCCTGTGCCTGCAGCTTGTCAGAGCAGGCTGTCTGCCCTGCCAGTGTCTGCAAACAAATAGGAGTTGTGCCCTGGAAAACCCTAACTGGCAGCGCCAGGGCAACGTTGATACCTCCCAGCACGTTTACAGGAGTTGATTCTGTTGTTTGTGCTCTGAATAAATCAAAGCTATTCACTTTCCCTTCCTATTCTTTTATTTTGAAACAGACAGAATAGTACTTTGGCAGACTTTGAACTCACCACTAGGGCAGGAGCGTCCAAATTTATTTGAGGCACACTCTGGACACTGTTAGCTGAAAGACAGAACTGGGAGCTCCATCCCCAGGTTTGTTTGAGGCTGTTTGAGGCTCTGGATGCTATTAGTTGAAAGACAGAACAGGTTGATCCATCCCCATTGTTAATCTGAAGCCAACTCTGGGCACTATTAGCTGAAAGACAGAACAGGGAGCTCCATCCCCAGATTTGTTTGAGGCAAACTCTGGACACTATTAGGTGAAAGACAGAACAGGGTGATCCATCCCCATATTAATATGAGGCCAACTCTGGACTCTATTAGCTGAAAGACAGAACAGGGTGATCCATGCCCACATTTATCTAAGGCAAACTCTGGACACTATTAGCTGAAAGGCAGAACAGGGAGATCCATCCCAAAGGAGATAATGCATTTAAAAAGGATTTGAATTGGAAACCACACCATACTCTACCTATATCTTCATTAAAAGGAGGTGCTGTCTGAAAGCTAAGTTACTTCATTCAACACATTAATTCAGGAAATTGTACTTTGCATAGGATTTCATGGAGTGCTGAACTCTTCTTTGAAGCTTTAGCTCACCCACTGCTCCTTTAATACAAAGTAAGGGTAAGGGCACCCAGCAGCTGCACCTCAGCAATGCCCAAAGCTATTCAAAGCACAGGAGAGTCTTTTCAAGTAGTTGTAGTTTAGAGCACAAGGGAGAGGAGAGCAGAAGGAAGCATGTCAAACCATTCCTAAATCCCACCACAGGCAATCCCATCTGAGACTGACTTTTTCTTCTCCCTTTGAGGATGGTTACTTCTTGAAATGAAGAGTCTACAGCGAGTCCCTGTGTATGGTCGTTGAGGCTGTGATCCCCCAACTGCTTCAAGGGGTTTGTATATTAGTCCAAATAATGGTCTTTAATGAAACAAACAAACAGATCCAACCAACCAAACCAAACCCCCCGACCTTTCCTAGGTTTAAAAATCAGTGCCGTGAAATGGCTCAAAAGGAGTCAGAGGCTGCCCTCTAGGGGTGCTGCCAAGAACATCACCCGGTTCTCACACCGGCAACTCTCGCCTGGCTGGGGACGCTGCGGGAAGTCATGTTCGAAATCGAATCACTCATGTCGTCACCCTGGGTGTGTTCCATCACTTGCCCTGGATGAGCATCCCCTGGCAGGTGCTCATTTACTCATCCATCACCAGCCCAAGCAGTCTATTCAATACTCAAGACTTACACACCCTGTAGTGGAATTGGTCATCGTGCTGGTAAGACCTGACAACATCCATCAGCAGGGCACAAAGGATCACAGGATGTTAGAGTTTGGGAGGGACCTCCGAAGATCATCCAGTCCAAACCCCCTGCCAAAGCAGGACCATACAATCTAGCACAGGTCACACAGGAACACATCCAGATGGGGCTTGAAAGTCTCCAGAGAAGGAGACTCCACAACCCCTCTGGGCAGCCTGTTCCAGTGCTCTGTGATCCTCACAGTGAAGAAGTTCCTCCTCATGTTGAGGTGGAACCTCTTGTGCTGTAGTTTATATCCATTACCCCTTGTCCTATCCCAGGGTGCAACTGAGCAGAGGCTGTCCCCTCCCTCTTGACCCCCAGCCCTCAGATATTTATAGACACTTACTAAATCCCCTCTCAGCCTTCTCTTCTCCAGAACAAACATCACCAGGTCTCTCAGCCTCTCCTCATCAGGCAATGCTCCAGTCCCTTCTTCATCCTGGTCGCCCTCCACTGGACTCTCTCTTGAGTAGGGATGGAGGGGAATGATCTAGAGCTGCTCAGAGGGTCACAAAGCCACTCAAAGAAGGCCCTAAAGCCTTCTTTCTAGCAGCAGGTTATATGATGAGTGGAAAGAGCCTCAAGTTCCACCAGGAGAAGTTTAGGTTGGATATTAGGAGAAACTTCTTGAGTGAAAGGCTCCTCAAACATTGAAACCAGCTTCCCAGGGACATGGTTGAATTCCTATCTCTGGAGGTGTTTAAAAGATGCCTAGATGTGCTGCTGAGGTTCAGCACCAGACTTGGTGGAGTCAGATAATGGTTGGACTCAATGATCTTAAAGGCTCTTTTCCTACCAAAACAATTCTGTGGTTCTATGAATAATGTGAACTATTTCTAGGCAGCAACACCTGACCTCCAGGTGATGTTGTGAGAAGGAGAAAGTTAATGTTTGTGACCATTCTTTCTCAGTTCCCAGAGATGGAATACAACATAGGTTTGCCTTGAAAGAAATGAATTTTGGACAGCTGGTTATGCTGTCAGTCACACTATTTACCACATCCCTCTTCAGGAAAACTGTGTGAAAAGGATGGCTGTGCTGAATCCTGCATCTGGGGAGGAATTACAACCAGTAAGGCACCAGTACAGGTTAGGGGCTGCCCTGCTGGAAAGCAGCTCCACAGAGAAAGACCTTGGAGTCCTAGTGGACAGCAAGGTCCCCATGGAACAACAATGTGCCCTTGTGGCCAAGAGATCCAATGGTATCCTGGGGTGCACCAAGAAAAGTGTGGCCAGCAGGGCTAGGGAGGTTCTTCTTCCCCTCTACTCTGCCATGCTGAGACCACACCTGCAATGCTGTGTCCAGTTTGGGGATGCCCAGTTCAAGAGACACAGAGACCTGCTGGAGAGAGTCCAACAGAGAGCCACGAGGATGAGTAGGGGACTTGAGCATCTCCCCTGTGAAGAGAGACTGAGAGACCCCTGGAGCTGTTTAGTCTTGAAAAGACTCAGAGGGGATCTGATCAATGTCTATAAATATCTGGGTGGGTGCCAAGTGGAGGGGGCCAAGCTCTTTGCAGAGGTGCACACTAACAAGACAAGCAACAACAGGTTGAAGTTTGAACATAGAAGATTTCAGCTCAACATGAGGAGAATCTTCTTTAGAGTGAGGGTGACAGAGCCCTGGAACAGGCTGCCCAGAGAGGTTGTGGAGCCTCCTTCTCTGGAGACATTCAAACCCCACCTGGCTGCATTCCTGTGCAGACTACCCTGGGTGATCCTGCTCTGGCAGGGGGTTGGACTGGATGATCTCTGGAGGCCCCTTCCAACCTCTAATGTACTGTGACACTGTGGCCATTCCTGAGCTTCCCATTTCTCTGTCACTCTGAAGTGAGAATAGAATAGAATAGAATTAACCAGGTTGGAAAAGACCTTTTGAGATCATCAAGTCCAACCTATCACCCAGCACCATCTAACCAACTAAACCATGGCACCAAGTGCCTCATCCAGTCTCTTCCTAAACACCTCCAGTTGATGGTGACTCCACCACCTCCCTGGGCAGCACATTCCAATGGCCAATCTCTCTTTCTGGGAACTTTTTCCTAACATCCAGCCTAAACCTCCCCTGGTGCAGCTTGAGACTGTGTCCTCTTGTTCTGGTGCTGGTTGCCTGGGATAAAAGACCAACCCCCACCTGGCTACAACCTCCCATCAGGTAGTTGTAGAGAGCAAGAAGGTCACTCCTGAGCCTCCTCTTCTCCAGGCTAAGCAACCCCAGCTCCCTCAGCCTCTCCTCATAGGGCTTGTGTTCCAAACCCCTCACCATCCTTGTTGCCCTTCTCTGGACATGTTCCAGCAAGACAACATCCTTCCTAAACTGAGGGGCCCAGAACTGGACACAGGACTCAAGGTGTGGCCTAACCAGTGCAGTGTACAGGGGCAGAATGACTTCCCTGCTCCTGCTGGCCACACTGTTCCTGATGCAGGCCAGGATGCCATTGGCCTTCTTGGCTGCCTGGGCACACTGCAGGCTCATGTTCAGCCTACCATCAACCAGTAGCCCCAGGTCCCTCTCTGCCTGCCACTCTCCAGCCACTCTGACCCCAGCTTGTGGCACTGCATGGGGTTGTTGGGGCCAATGTGCAGAACCTGACACTTGGATGTGTTCAGTCTCATGCCCTTGGCCTCTGCCCATCTGTCCAGCCTGTCGAGGTCCCTCTGCAAAACCTCTCTGCCCTCCAGCAGATCAACTCCTGCCCCCAGCTTGGTGTCATCCACAAATTTACTGATGATGGACTCAATGCCCTCATCCAGATCATCAGTAAAGATGCTGAAGAGCATGGGGCCCAGCACTGATCCTTGGGTACAGACCACTTGAAAAACACTTTCTAGGTTTGCCCTGTCCATTATGACTAAATGTCCTCAGTCCCAGGAAGTGTTTCTCTTGCCTTTGTTATTATCTCTTCTTCTTCTTTTAATTGGCTTTGAAGTGCGCAAAAGAAACAAACCCAAAGAAATTAAAAACACTAAAGCAGCAGACACAAAACAAAGGCAGAAGGTGCTGAAAATCTTCTGTCAGAGAATGTTTCAATTAGAAAACTTCCATAACTCGATGCTGCAATGTCTCCCAGGAAGCTTTTCAATAACATTTTGCTCCAGTTAATAAAACATTTTCCAAAAGTTATAACATCTGTTGCAACACATTTGCTTTAGAACAATTTGATTCTATCCTCCAGTTGTTTAGCTCAGGAACTTTTAATTAAAAATAAAATTGTAAATGTCAGTCATGCCAAACCAAACCTTTGGCTGTCTTGCTCCTCGAGAAGGTCTGAGGTTCAGCGTCTTCCGCAGAGACAGGAATCTGTGCGCGGCTCTCGCTAAAGACAGCAGGCCTGTGGTCAGCTGGGGGGATTTGTGGTCCCTAGCTCACAGAAGCACAGTATCACTGAACATTAGAGGTTGGAAGGGACCTCCAGAGATCATTGGGTCCAACCCAACCTGCCAAAGCAGGATCACTTAGGGTAGTCACAGAATCACAGAATCACCAAGGTTGGAAGAGACCTCAAAGATCAAGTCCAACCTGTCACCACAGACCTCATGACTAAACCATGGCATCAAGTGCCACATCCAATCCCCTCTTGAACACCTCCAGGGATGGGAGGGCAGCCTATTCCAATGCCTAACAACTCTCTCAGTGAAGACCTTTCTCCTCACCTCCAGCCTAAACTTCCCCTGGTGCAGCTTGAGACTGTGTCCTCTTGTTCTGGTGCTGGTTGCCTGGGAGAAGAAACCAACCCCATCCTGGCTATAACCACCCTTCAGGTAGTTGTAGACAGCAATAAGCCACACAGAAATGCATCTAGGCATGTTTAGAATGTGTCCAGAGAAGGAGACTCCACAATCTCTCTGCACAGCCTGTTCCAGTGCTCCATCACCCTCACTCATGTTGAGGTGAAACTTTCTATGTTCAAGCTTGAATCTGTTGTTCCTTGTCTTGTTATTGCATGCCACTGAAAAGAGCTTAGCCCCCCCAGCACTCTTATCTCTTCAAAGAATAAATAGTGTCTTCAAGGTGAATACATTTGGATTTCAGGCAACATTTTGTCAAGAAGTGGCTTGGCCAAGGAATACCTGGTTTCAGAGCTTCAGGAGGGAGTTGGCCCCAAGGCAGGTTGGCTCCTGCACTCCACACAGAGAAACCTTAAGGAAGATGTGGGTGGGTGTCAGCTCAGCTGAGGTCATCAGCCCTGCCTGGTGCAAGATGTGATAAGATTCATAGATTTGTAGAATGTTTTGGGTTGAAAGGGACCTTCAAGATCATCTAGTTTCACACACACACCCCCGCCATGGGCAGGAACACCTCCCACTAGACCAAGCTGCTCAAGTCCTCATCCAATATGGCCTTGAACACTTCCAGGGAGGGGGCAACCTGTTCCAGTGTCTCACCACGCTTTCACCTCCAAATTTCTCCACATGTTATGCTCAAACTCCTGGCATTTCACCTCGGTGGCTCTGCCTTGCTGTACAGAAAACACACCACCCTTTTTTTTTTTTTTTACCTTCTTCTTTTTTTTTTTCAATCTCAAATCTTGTACCCTGAGCTGGAGCCCTAAAGCCCACTTCTAGCAATAAAAAGCAATAATCAATATATGCCCTGCGCTTTCTTTCGTATCCCCACGTACAAACTGTCCGTGTCCCTCAAGGATTGGTGGGGGGAAATATATTCTGTGGCATTCCTCATAACAAAATAGTTACAGCCTATTCTACATACTAAGAATTCAGAGAGACACAGCAAGAAATCAATAAAAACACAAATTGCTCCATCAATACGTACATTCATTTATACTCTTCAAGGTTATCTGTGCTATGCCAGCACAGAGACACATTTTCTCCATATATAGCCATGCATATTAAACTAGGCAAGACAGAAAGGAATGGAAACAAAAGCTATCAGTACAAATCTAATCTAGCTAGCGTGCACGTTCAAAGACTTTAGAGTTGGCTTTCTCCTCTGCTCAGAAAGCAGGCTGAAACCCAGGCACAGCAGCTGGCACTGACTCTCCATTCCCTGTCCACCCTGAGTACTGTGTCCAGTTCTGGGCCCCTCAGTTTAGGAAGGACATTGAGACACTTGAACGTGTCCAGAGAAGGGCAACGAGGCTGGGGAGAGGCCTTGAGCACAAGCCCTGTGAGGAGAGGCTGAGGGAGCTGGGGTTGTTTAGCCTGGAGAGGAGGAGGCTCAGGGGAGACCTTATTGCTGTCTACAACTACCCGAAGGGAGGTTGTAGCCAGGAGGGAATTGGTCTCTTCTCCCAGGCAACCAGCACCAGAACAAGAGGACACAGTCTCAAGCTTCATCAGGGGAAGATTAGGCTTGAGGTGAGGAGGAAGTTCTTCACTGAGAGAGTGATTTGCCATTGGAATGGGCTACCCAGGGAGGTGGTGGAGTCACCATCCCTGGAGGTGTTCAAGAGGGGATTGGACGTGGCACTTGGAGCCATGGTTTAGTCACGAGGTCTGTGGTGACAGTTGGACTCGATGATCTTTGAGGTCTCTTCCAACCTTGGTGATTCTGTGAAATCATCTCCTCCCAAGGCAGGTGTGCTTAGTCATATAAAACATCTCCAGATTCATCTTACGTATGTGCCATTCTGCCCATTGGTATAATATCCATGCATAGGACTCCTTTTGCATCAGTGATGCAGGTGGGGTATGACCAGTGAATTGATGGGTTAAATTCTGGGCACCAGTCATCCATGTCAAAGGACAACAAAGAACACACCTCAGTGTCTTTTGGGCACTTCCTGTACATAGACTTGTGCTGAAATCTGCCACAGAATCATACAATGCATAGGGTTCGAAGAGACCTTTAAAAGTCATCTAGTCCAATCCCCCTGCAGTAGAGCAGACACATCCACAACTAGATCGGTGGCATCGAGTGCACCCTCAGAAAGTTTGCTGGTGACACCAAGCTGTGTGGGGCAGCAGACATGCTGGAGGGAAGGGATGCCATCCAGAGGGACCTTGACAGGCTGGAGAGGTGAGCCCATGACAACCTCATGAGGTTCAACAAGACCAAGTGCAAGGTCCTGCATCTGGGTCGGGGCAATCCCAAGCACCAATGTAGGCTGGGCAGGGACTGGCTGGAGAGCAGCCCTGAAGAAAAGGACTTGGGGGTGCTGGTGGATGAGAAGCTCAACAGGAGCCAGCAGTGAGCACTTGCAGCCCAGAAAGCCAATCACATAGTATCACATCCTGGGCAGCATCAAGAGAAGCATGGGCAGCATTCTCCCCCTCTACTCCACTCTGCTGAGGCCCCACCCAGAGTACTGCATCCAGTTCTGGAGCCCTTATTACAGGAAGGATCTGGAGATGCTGGAACATGTCCAGAGAAGGGCCATGAGGATAAGCAGAGGACTGGAGCACCTCTCCTATGAGGACAGACTGAGGGAGCTGGGGCTGTTCAGTCTGGAGAAGAGAAGGCTCCAAGGAGACCAATTGTGGCCTTCCAGTATCTGAAGGGGGCTACAAGAAAGCTGGGGAGGGACTTCCTAGGGTGTCAGGTAGTGATAGGACTGGGGGAATGGAACAAAACTAGAAATGGGTAGATTGAGATTGGATGTTAGGAAGAAGTTCTTCCCCATGAGGGTGGTGAGACACTGGCACAGGTTGCCCAGGGAGGTGGTGGAAGCCTCATCCCTGGAGGTTTTTAAGGCCAGGCTGGATGTGGCTGTGAGCAACCTGATCTGGTGTGAGGTGTTCCTGCCCATGGCAGTGGGGTTGGAACTGGATGATCCTTGAGGTCCCTTTCAACCCTAACAATTCTATGATTCTATGATCAGGTTGCTCAGATCCCCAAGGCTGACCTTGACTGTCTCCAGGGGTGGGGCCTCCAACACCTTGCTGGGAAATCTGTTCCAGTGTTCCACCACCCTTAGAGTAAAGAACTTCTTCCTAATGTCCACTCTAAATCTACCCTTCTGTAGTTTAAAATCACCCCCCTTGTCCTATTGCTACCTGCCCTGTAAACCAATCCCGGAAGAATCCACTGAGCTTACAACTTTACTGATGCTCCCACGTGGATTGCAAAGGTGAAGATTTCAAAGCAGAACTGTGCCTGTTATGCACTAAACCAGACTCTACAAATACTGACCTTTAGTTGCCAGAAGAGTTCATATTCCTAGCCCAAGTGGAAAAATTACCAGAGAAGATGTAAGGAAGGATCTGCCTGAGGTAGCAAACTTTAAACATGCAAGGTAGTGACAGGGAAAGATTTCTCAGCTTGAGGTCTCTGACACAGGTGAGCTGTGGTAGGAGATACCTTTTTGCCTGCAGTAGTCAATCACTGCAGAGAAATAACTTTTCAGGAGATTGCCCTGGTGAGACCATGCTGGTTTTCCTTGTTATAATATTATGAACACTAATATACTACTTAGTTGTAGAATCACAGCATCACCACAGGATGTTAGGGGTTGGAAGGGACCTCCAAAAATCATCCAGTCCAACCCCCTGCCAGAGCAGGACCATAGAATCCAGCACAGGTCACACAGGAATGCATCCAGATGGGTCTTGAAAGTCCCCAGATGAGGAGACTCCACAACCTCTCTGGGGAGCCTGTTCCAGTGCTCTGTGACCCTCACAGTGAAGAAGTTCCTCCTCATGTTGAGGTGGAACCTCCTGTGCTGCAGTTTCTATCCATCACCCCTTGTCCTATCCCAGGAAGCAACTGAGCAGAGCCTGTCCCCTCCCTCCTGACCCCCAGCCCTCAGGTATTTATAAACATTGATTAAATCCCCTCTCAGTCTTCTCTTCTCCAGACTAAAAAGCCCCAGATGTCTCAGCCTCTCCTCATGAGGTCCAGCTGGTTTTCTCAGAACCTGCATAATTTTTCATTAATACAGATTTTTATTCTGCTATCAAATCTAGCCTTCAGCTTCCCAGAGGAGACCTTCATGAAAGATTTTACCAAACACTCTGTGAGAGATTAAGATGGAAATTTATGTTCTTAGTATCTTGCTGCTCTGGGGACACCTGAATGCTTCTCTTTGGCAAGTCCATGTACAGGAAGTGCCCAAAAGACTCTGAGATGTATTCTTTGTTCTCCTTTGACATGGATGAGAAGTGCCCAGAATTTAACCCATTGGTCATACCCCACCTGCATTACTGATGCAAAAGGAGTCCTATGCGTGGACATTATACCAATGGGCAGAATAGATGAGATGAATTTGGAGATGTGTATGACTAAACACACCTGCCTCGGGAGGAGATGGTTTTACAGGGAGTGGAGAGTCAGTTCAACCCAGCTGCTGCGCCTGGGTTTCTGAAATCTTGAGGTTTTATCACTCCTTGCCTTAGACACATTTACAGTGAAACCACTCTCCAAGCTTTCTCTGATGACACCTGTGGTGGGTTGAAATTACCCCCTCAGCTAATTTGGAGAAAATTGCCCCCACAACAGAATTCTCCTCACCTCTCGAGGTGAGGAGAAAGTTCTTCACCGAGAGAGTGATTCGTCATGGGAATGGGCTGCCCGGGGAGGTGGTGGAGTCGCCATCCCTGGAGGCGTTCAAGAGGGGACTGGATGTGGCACTTGGTGCCATGGTCTAGTCGTGAGGTTTGTGGTTACAGGTTGGACTCAATGATCTTCGAGGTCTCTTCCAACCTTGGTAATACTGTGATACTGTGATACTGTAATTGCCAGACCAGCTCAGTTTGGGATGGAAGCTAATGAAGCCCTGTTTATACAAGCAAACGACAATCTAGAAGCAACGAAATGCAATGAATATGCACAAGATATACCATGTATGTGCAATAGCTTTTTATAGAGCCATAATTATCTATATTACAACTTGTAATATCTATTATTATATGTAAAAATACATATTTATAAGCATGTACATAGTTTTCTATATCATGTAAACATAAAACTTTATATATAAAAATAATGTCTTTAAATAGGATCTATAAATACTTTTTCATATTCTTATATATTTATATAAGTTATATATATTATATATAAATGTAAATGTAAATATAAATGTAACTATAAATATAAATATAATTACAAATATAAATATAAACAAGACAGAAACTCCTCAGATCCCCCAGGACAGATCCAGGGGACCCATTCACTTCTTCTCCCATTCCCTCCCTTCTCCCCATTACATCACACAGTAGTCAAAACAGAGATACCCCTGGTGAGGCCACAGGGGAGAGGGAGAGAGAGAGAGAGAGAGGGAGCAAGAGAGAAAGAGAGAGGAAGAGAGAAAGAGGGAGGGAGGGAGGGAGAGAGAGAGGAAATTTGCAAGCAAAAGTGACAGAAGAAAAGAGAGCTGGAACTGTTTATGCCTCTGCTCTATATTCCCATTAGCAACCCAATGAATTCTATAGACCTTATCATTATTTTTCCATTTGCATCCAATGGCCATTTATTTTACTTTCAGTCTTGGCAGTCAGGGACTTGGCTAAAGTTCCCCCTTCAAAAGGTAACAGCACCTCAGCAAATCTTGCAGGCAGCAGCAAGGGCAACAAAGCTGGTGAGGGGTTTGGAGCACAGCCCTATGAGGAGAGGCTGAGGGAGCTGGGGTTGCTTAGCCTGGAGGAGGAGGCTCAGAGGAGACCTTATTGCCCTCTACAGCTACCTGAAGGGAGGTTATAGCCAGGTGGGGGTTGGTCTCTTCTCCCAGGCAACCTGTGACAGAACAAGAGGACACAGTCTCAAGCTGCACCAGGGGAGGTTTAGGCTGGATGTTAGGAAGAAGTTCTTCCCAGAAAGAGAGATTGGTCATTGGAATGTGCTGCCCAGGGAGGTAGTGGAGTCACCATCACTGGAGGTGTCTAAGAGGGGAGTGGATGAGGCACTTGGTGCCGTGGTTTAGTTGATTAGGTGGTGTTGGGTGTTAGGTTGGGCTTGATGATCTCTGAGGTCTTTTCCAACCTGGTTAATTCTATTCCATTTTTACAATAGATTATACAGGAGTCAGTGCCAGAGAACTCTGACACATACATGCTCCAGGAGATGTACAGCAGCACAGTCTTAAAACTGGAGAAACTTTTGTGTGCCGGAAAAGCTAAAGAGAGCAGGGAGTAAACTTGTTTGTTTCCCTCTCCAGAGGCTGCAAGCAAACTGCACAAATGTTTTCCCTACATGGGGTGTCTCAGCAATACAGAAGCTGTTATGATATTTTTTGCCCAGTCCATGTTCAATATGGAAATGACAGTCTTGCAATTTTTGTAATCATCTCACAATCTGTCTCTGGATTTAAGCAGACAGAGGCGCTGCAATGCCCCATGATTAACTCTGATTGTGAAACTCCTTCCATAACAAAATGATAAAAGTGATCAATCACCTCAACAATAGTTAATAGCTCTTATCCAAAGCCATAATAATCCCACTCTGCAGTCTGACTATAGCAAGCTGTCAGCTCAGCCTTGTTTTTGAAGCAGTACTGTTCTCTCTTGTCTAGCAACCTAGAAGGACACCCTACCTCACAGTCCCACAGGATTCTCTGCACCTTTCTCCACCCCTACACATTAATTCCTGCTCCTTTCTGACTCCCACCCACCATCAGGCCAGCAGGAGCAGGGAAGTCATTCTGCCCCTGTACTCAGCACTGGTCAGACCACACCTTGAATCCTGTGTCCAGTGCTGGGCTCTTCAATTTAAGAAGGACATTGAGACTCTTGAATGAGTCCAGAGAAGGACAACAAAGCTGAGGAGCAGTCTCAAGCACAAGCCCTATGAGGAGAGGCTGGGGGAGCTGGGGTTGTTTAGCCTGGAGAAGAGGAGGCTCAGGGGAGACCTTCTTGCTCTCTACAAGTACCTGAAGGGAGGTTGTAGCCAGGTGGGGGTTGGCCTCTTCTCCCAGGCAACCAGCACCAGAACAAGAGGACACAGTCTCAAGCTGTGCCAGGGAAAGTTTAGGCTGGAGGTTAGGAAGAAGTTCTTCCCAGAAGTCCTTCCCAGAAAGAGTGATTCGCCATTGGAATGTGCTGTCCAGGGAGGTGCTGGAGTCACCATCCCTGGAGGTGTTCAAGAGGGGATTGGACGTGGCACTTGGTGCCATGGTTTAGTCATGAGGTGTGTGGTGACAGGTTGGACTTGATGATCTCTGAGGTCTTTTCCAACCTGGTTAATTCTATGATTCTATCAGCTGGGGATGTTTAGTTTGGAGAATAGGAGGCTAAGGGGAGAGCTCATTGCTTTCCACAACTACCTGAAAGGATGCTGTGGAGAGGCTGATGCTGGTCTCTTCTCACAGGTAATCAGTGGTAGAACAAGAGGGAATGGTCTCAAGCTATGTTTGGGTAGGTTTGGGCTGGACATTAGAAAACTTTTTTTCCCAGCAAGAGTGATCAGGGTTTGGAATGTGCTGTCCAGGGAGGTGGTGGAGTTGCCATCACTGGAGGTGTTTAGGAGGAAACTTGATGGGGTGCTTGGTGCCATGGTTTAGTTGATTAGATGGTGTTGGGTGATAGGCTGGACGTGATGACCTTGAAGGTCTCTTCTAACTTGGTTTATTCTATTCTATTCTATTCTATTCTATTCTATTCTATTCTATTCTATTCTATTCTATTCTATTCCATTCCATTCCATTCCATTCTATTCCAATAAGTAACCACAGGTTCTCCATTCACCTGCAATGCCCAGAAGTTTTATCCACTGGATTCATCTGGTGGGATTCTCTATTAGTCTGTGACTCAATAGCAATGACTTCATTAGCTGAGCTCTTGCCCTCTGGTTAGGATGAGGGAAAATTCCATCTTGGAGGCATTAGATAGGGGATAAAAAGATTCATTCAGATTTTGTCTGGATTGTTGTGGGTTTTTTGCCTACTTCCCTACCCTTTGCAAGATTCCCTCAAACTCTTCTCAAATAGATTTAGTCTTTTTTTTTCACTTTAATAACTGTACAATTCATGGAATCATAGAGGGTTGGAAGGGACCTCAAGGATCATCTAGTTCCAACCCCACTGCCATGGCCAGGAACACCTCACACTACAGCAGGTTGCTCAGAGCCACATCCAGCCTGGTCTTAAAAACCTTCAGGGAAGAGGCTTCCACCACCTCCCTGGGCAACCTGTGCCAGTGTCTCACCACCCTCATGGGGAAGAACTTCTTCCTAACATCCAGTCTGAATCTACCCATTTCTATTTGGGTAGAGTTTTTTATTATGTTTTAAAGCCAAAAATAGATCCCTCCTCACCACTGGCACATCTGCAAACCCTTTTTTCCCCCCTTCTTAATTCAGTACTTGCTTATACATTGGGTTCACACACTCCTCTGATAAGCCTCCCACTGTAAGCCCCAACACTTCCAACTCATTTCCTACTGCCTGTAGCTGCTATCTCCACGATAATATCTGTGTTTCTGGCCTCACAGCAGCTTGTCTACCTATGTCTAACTTAAAATTCATAAATGTTCCATCTGATTTCGAGCTAATATTCCACTCTTCTTCTGCAAGCAGTGTTCATTGCTCAGAGAAGGTATCTCTCTGAGCTAGTGGTGCTGGTGTCATCTTCTTTGTCCATACTGGACACACTGCTGGGCATATGCACTCTTGCAAAGTAACTTCCTCCAGTTCAACTTTTCACACCTTCCCAAACATCAGCCATTAGCTTTGCTTACATTGCCTTTCAGTCCATCCCCGTGGGCTGTTTTTGTTGGCCAGGACTTTCTGCCACTCTCTTCCCGTGTAATAATTCTGGGCTGCCCTGGCCAGCCACAGTGTCACCTCATGGAGTCACCAGAAGGAAAAAAAAAAAACCACCACAGTTTCAGTTCCTGCCTTTCACAAATGTTATATCCTTTGCCACAGATTAATTCTGACTTTTCAAACAGTCACTCCTGAGAGTGTTTTGCCTCAGACTCTTGCCATCGTCTTGTCTCCTACTAAAGACTTTGGACCCTGGAATTGGTTGGTTGGCCTTAAATGAATCACAGATTGTGTTTCCTTTATTTTGAGTCTTGGTTGTCTAGAGACAGATGGATAGATAGATAGATAGATAGATAGATAGATAGATAGATAGATAGATAAATAGATGGATAGATAGATAGATAAATAGATGGATAGATAGATAGATAGATAGATAGATAGATAGATAGATAGATAGATAGATAATGGATGGATGGATGGATGGATGGATGGATGGATGGATGGATGGATGGATAGATTGATAGATGGATGGATAGATAGATAGATAGATAGATAGATAGATAGATAGATAGATAGGGAGAGAGAGAGAGATTCATAGAATGGTTTGGGTTGGAAGGGACCTTAAGGATCATCTAGTTCCAACCCCCTTGCCATGGACAGGGAAACCATCCACTAGACCCGATTATTCAAGGCCCCATCCAGCCTGGTCTTGAACATCTTGAACATCTCCTACAACTACCTGAAGGGAGGTTGTAGACAGGTGGGGTTGGTCGAGGTGAGGAGAAAGTTCTTCACAGAAAGAGAGAGTGGTTGGAATGTGCTGCCCAGGGAGGTGGTGGAGTCACTGTCCCTGAAGGTGTTCCAAAAGGGATTGGACGTGGCACTTGAAGCCACAGTTTAGTAATCATGAGATGCTGGGTGACAGGTTGGACTTGATGATCTTTGAGGTCTTTTCCAACCTTATTGATTCTATGAGTCTATGAAAAACAATGTAGGCATAAATAGTGTGGCTAAGAGCTGGTGTAAGGAGTCATATCCATTCCCAAAAGTGAGTGGTTTGGAAAGACTCAGAATTACATGAATATGGATCCACAGAGACCTCATTTTGAACAACCCCAGCTGTAAACTCCCTCCAGGCAATAGCTGCTCTGATATCTGCTGTCTCCTCAGGATTTCCCAAAATGATGTGCCACAAGAACAAGGACAAGAATTCACTGTCTCCAGAGGACTTGCCTTTATTGCAGTGATCCTCCCACTTTGCTTTAAAACCACCCTCTTCTCCCTCAGTAAGAAAGGCCACGTGAGATGCTAGCCTTGGATGATTGTGCTGGGACTCATTCTTTTCTTCATTAGCTTTTTGGTTTGGGTTCCCCCTTCCAATCTGAGGCAATATGGGTTTTAGCCTGAGCAGATCTTATTTAATCAAACTTCTCAACAATGTCATTCATAATCATGACAGTCCAGGGGGAGCTTGCAGCATCCTGGATTAAATCAAGCAGGGTATAAATATAACCAAGGTATTCTTGAAGTCAACACCACTAACCCATCTTTAAAATGGCAGCTGGCTTGCACTTCTTAATTGGGGTGACATTTTGCAAGGCCACTCCTTGGTGGGTTTCAGCTTCTTCCATTTCTGCTCTGCTTTTCTTATTTGTGCAAGTGTTACCAAGGCATATATGAAATACATTTCAAAGTACAGCTATCAGCTCATTTACAGCTAATTATAATAGGCAAGTGGTGCAGTAAATGGAACACCCGATTTTTCTCCCCTCTTTTTATTTTTTTTTTCCCCCCTCCTCTCCCTTTCCTGGTGGTTGAAGCTTTTGTGATGTTCTCCAGGTGACTCCCATGCATAATGTAACACCAGCAATGCTGTTTGCATAATAAGCTATTTTCTACCACAGAGGCAGAAACATTTTATCACTATAGAGGAGGCTTGGATTATGAATACATTTTCATATAAGTTGATTTATGTGAAAATTACCAATAAATGCATTCTAGCCATAAGTAAAATGTTTATTCCTACTTTAAGGAGTTAGTATTATTTGAAACTTGGGGGGGGGGGGGGGGAGGGGAAGGGAAATGTATATCCTACCAAGGGAAACTATTTTACTAATACGATTTAAATGTCAGAGCTCGCAGCCACCTTCCAACGCACGGAGCTCCCTCAGCTTCCTCCAGAGATGTCAATGAGAGTGGAAAATGCTCAGCACTAGATCAAAGTCCTCTGCAGCTCCCCACACTGAACCACCAAGTTCCGTGGCATTTAATGTGGCGTAAACACCAAACCAGCCCAAATGTCACCTTCTGCAGCCTCCAAAACAGCTGTTTGTTGCCCTCTTGTTCAAAATGCAGCTACATTTTCATCTTCTGGGGGACACAGCTCCTTATCAGTCTTTTTTGGTTGCTGTTGGTTGGGTTTTCTGCTTTGCTTTTTAAGTATATTTACTTGATTTAGAGCAACATTGTGTAGAATGAGAGATGGGCAGTGCTACAGGAACAGGCAGCCCAGAAAGCCAGTCACAATCTGGGCAGCATCAAGAGAAGCATGGCCAGCAGGTCAAGGAGGTGATTTTCTTCCTCTACCCCTCTCTGGTGAGACCCTACTTGGAGTACTGTGTCCAGCTCTGGAGCCCTTATTACAGGAAGGATCTGGAGGTGCTGGAATGTGTCCAGAGAAGGGCCATGAGGATGATCAGAGGGCCGGAGCTCCTCTCCTATGAGGACAGTTTGAGAGTTTGGGCTATTCAGTCTGGAGAAGAGAAGGCTCCAAGGAGACCTTATTGTGGCCTTCCAGTAACTGAAGGGGGCTACAAGAAAGCTGGGGAGGGACTTTTTAGGGTGTCAGGACTAGGGGGAATGGAACAAAACTAGAAATGGGTAGATTCAGATTGGCTGTTAGGAAGAAGTTCTTCCCCATGAGGGTGGTGAGACACTGGCACAGGTTGCCCAGGCAGGTGGTGGAAGCCTCATCCCTGGAGGTTTTTAAGTCCAGGCTGGATGTGACTCTGAGCAACCTGCTGTAGTGTGAGGTGTCCCTGCCCATGGCAGGGGGTTGGAGCTGGATGATCCCTGATGTTCCTTCCAGCCCTAACGATTCTATGATTCTCTGGAATGCTGACAAGCATCATCACCTCCATGCACTCGAGTAGCCCCACTCCACCCTGCGCTGCAGAGGGGAGCAGTGAGGTTAAATAAGGTTCCACGTTGCCTTACACCTGTTTCCATATCAGTGCAGGATCACAGCTCATGTGTTTGGTCACAGATGAAATGTGACCTAGATGCATATAAAGCACCAGCAACCAGTCTCAAAAGTGACACCCTTGAGACTGAGCTGGTGCCCTTTGAAGCTAGCAAAATAGAGGGCTTTGGATCCATCCCTTTGCATTGGAGGGTGTCCCAGAACCAATTAATTGATGTCACAAGTGAATTGTTGATGGGCTGGGGTAAAGAGGCAGTCCTTGGGAAGTGCTCCTATTCAGTGAGGTGCTGATCCTGCTGCAAGTGAGCCCTGGTCCTCCTGAGCCTGCAGGGACCTCAGCAGAGCTGTCTGACACAGCAAGACTCTGTCCCAACGGAGCAGATCAAGCCTCTACCTCTGAAACAACAAATACATGTACACCTCGAGTCCTCAGAGCAATAGACTGCTCAGATCTCCTGCTCCTGTAAATCAAGGTGGGTTTATTGACACCAGAGGAGTTCTGCTGATTTACATGAGCTGAATGTCTGATCCAGCGCTGGAGATCAAGATTGCCTCTGCTCAATAGAGAGAACTCACAGAAGAAAACTTTTCATACAATATGTCAGTGGCTTTCAACACAATTAAAAGGCTGACACTCTGGCTGGGGAGGGTGGAGCTGACTGCTGCAAATGAACAACACATAAGACTTTATGTTTTTTTTTCTTCAAACACCATTCTGTAGCTGTAAACATCGCTTAATGTCATAATTTCCCTGCAGACTTTGTAAAGTTCTGCTAAAAAGCCACCACCCTCTGTAGAAGTCCATTGATTTCACCTGCTTTGCACCACAGAGGATGCTGTGGATTTAATGTTTTTCCCTCCCCAAATACATACATTATTTTTTTCCCCGTAAATGCCTTCCAGTTTTACTAATTAACGTCCCTCTCTTTTCCCTGCAGACCTGCCTGTGAGGAAGAGCACTGTTCAGCAAACAGCCTTGAGCACTGCACACTGTGCTCTGCAGCTCAGCAGCTGAGGAAATGCTGTGACTCCTTAGCTGGCATCCCTGGACCTCAGCGGGAAACTGAGCCTTCCACAGCAGGCTTGGTGGTGCTCTGCCCCACACCACTCGTGGGCCAGCCCTTGTTGATGGCAAGGTACACAGTGCAGTATCTTTGTATGAGATCTGACAGCACTGCTGCCGTGGGTTGCCTCCAGGCAAAATCCAGCATCATTCATTCCCACTATCAGCTGCCTATCTCAGTAGTGCCTGTGCCTAACGCTGCTTCTCATTTACATTTGCTACTAGGGTCACCTTACGGAGCCCAGCTCACTTTATTCCTCACAGCAGTGAGGGATGTTTTGTGTTGAAAGGGTTGTTGGAAGGGTCTTCTGGAGAACTGGGTTGGGGGACTTGAGCATCTCCCCTGTGAAGAGAGACTGAGAGCCCCGGGGCTGTTTAGTCTTGAGAAGACTGAGAGGGGGTCTGATCAATATGCATGAATGTCTGAGGGGTGGGTGTCAAGTGGAGGGGGCCAAGCTCTTTTCAGTGGTACACAGTAATAAGAGCAACAGGTTCAGACTTGAACACAGAAGTTTTCACCTCAACTTGAGGAGAAACTTCCTTACAGTGAGGGTGAGAGAGCACTGGAACAGGCTGCCCAGAGAGGTGTGGAGCCTCCTTCTCTGGAGACTTTCAAACCCCACCTGGATGCATTCCTGTGCACACTACCCTGGGTGATCCTGTTTTGGCAGGCAGGGTTGGACTGGATGATCTCTGGAGGTCCCTAGCAACCTCTAATATACTGTGATACTGTCATACTGTGATGCTGTGATCTAGCCCAAGCCCTCTGCCAGAGCAGGATCACCTGCAGTAAATAACACAGGAATGCGTCTAGGCTGCTCTCTGCATTCTGCCATTGGCACTGCTGGCACTGCTGCCACAGCAGCTCCACTGGCTCCAGCTGTGGGTTGCTGAGCCAAAAAATTGTGGAGTGCAGAAGCAGCATCCCAAGTTACCCAACTACGGACACAGCAGGTTCTCCTAGCAATAGGTACCACCAAGGAGCCCTGCCTTCCAGTACCTGAAGAGATCCTACAGGAAGGCTGGAGAGGGACATTTCATAAGGGTGTCTAGAGACAGGGCAAGGGGAAATGGTTTGTAGCTGAGGGAGAGTAGGTTTAGGCTGGAATTTAGGAAGAAGTTCTTCAGGTGATGAGACTTTAGAGTAAGTTGCCCAGGGAGGTTGTGGATGCCTCCTCCCTGGGGGTGTTCAAGGCCAGGTTGGATGAGGCATTGAGCAGCTAAGTCTAATAGTGAGGCATCCCTACCCATGGCAGGGAGGTTGGAGCAGATGATCTCTGAGGTTCCTTCCAACTTAAGCCATTCTCTGATTCTGTGATGGAAAGTTCCCTCATTCATCACTGAGCCTGGAGCTCCCAGTTTCAATTCCCCTGGTCACAGAATCACACAGAATCACAGAATCGCCAAGGTTGGAAGAGACCTCAAGATCATCAAGTCCAACCTGTCACCACAGACCTCGTGACTAAACCATGGCATCAAGTGCCACGTCCAATCCTCTCTTGAGCACCTCCAGGGATGGTGACTCTACCACCTCCCTGGGCAGCACATTCCAATGGCAAATGACTCTTTCAGTGAAGAACTTTCTCCTCACCTCCAGCCTAAACGTCCCCTGGCACAGCTTGAGACTGTGTCCTCTTGTTCTGGTGCTGGCTGCTTGAGAGAAGAGACCAACTCCCTCCTGGCTACAACCTCCCTTTGGGTAGTTGTAGAGAGCAATAAGGTCTCCCCTGAGCCTCCTCTTCTCCAGGCTAAACAATCCCAGCTCCCTCAGCCTCTCCTCGTAGGGCTTCCTACTCTCTTGAGTAACATAACTGATGCCCATTCACACAGCAGCCCTGACCCCTAGATCTTCACACTTACAAATTTAAAACATTTTAAACTATATTTATTTTACTACCATTAAATAAATTCATGTCTCTGAGACAGCAAGTAGTATTGCTACTAGTGCATGGACTCAAGAAGTTAAACTGATTCCCATTCAGATGAGATGGTGTGGAGATGCAAGGTGGGAAGGAAGGCACAGAACAGGGGTGGTGGATCATGCAGCCTTAGCTACACATTTACTATAGCTTCAATAGCTCACTTTTCTATTTTAAACCCTACTAAGTGGAGACTATTTAAATGTACTGCTGTAGTAATAAAGAAAAGGTCAGCTCAATGTCTGGCTTGGCCATTAATCAATCTTTCCCATACTTTCTAATTACCTTGATTGCCTGATTGAATGAAGCGTGGGACACTGATCATCTATATGTTCTGTGGTTATATCTACTCTTAGCACCACTTTTTTTTTTTTTTTTTTTTTTTGAGGCCAGAGAGGATCTTTTCATATTGTGATTTTGGGTTTTTTGTCCAGAAAAGATCTCCAAAATTCTTCCTCTGATAACCAACTCCTCCTCTTCTGCCTCATCTCCCACCACTTTCTGTAGCAATTTTGCAGGCTGTTCCCTATAAAATGCTGAAGTGTCTTTAATCATCTCAGGCAGCAATTTTGTGTTAGTTCTTTCTTCTTTTTTTCCCCTCCCTCTCCTTTTCAGTAATCTGGGATTCCCAACATTATTCTCTCCCTCTGTTTATGAATTGTAGCTTTTTGTTTTTAGAGAGAGCTTAATGCAATGCAGTAGCACACAAACACAGGAACAAATTACAGACATGAAAAAAAATCAGGGGTTGTGGGGTGGTTTTTCTGTAGTGATAATTCCATTTTACTCCTGGGTGTCACATATCCATGAGGGACCCCACAACTTCAGCAAGAGCAGACAGATAGCTCATTATCAAGACCCCTGGGGCTGCACAGCATGTCTCCATTCCCAAGTGACAAGGAGGGTCTTGTGGAAAGAGTGTGGCAGGGGACAGGCAGCAGGTCACATCAGACTGCTTAGATCCAGCCCAGAGACTAGAAATGCCTAAAAATGCAAGTAACAAATGTCTTACAGAAAGGGGCAAGTGTGCAGCTCCCAAATGAGCTCCAGGAGATGACTCAGTCTCAATTCTTCTCTGCAAAAAGTATCAGGGAGACAGGGGACCTGTGAGGATGGAAACCTCATCTTAATTTTTCTGTACTGAATTACTGGGAGTTTGGGATGTTTGAAGAGTGCAGAATGGGATCTTTTGGAAGCATTTTTTACTCCCTTTGATTATCTCTACAGCTTGATTGGATGAGTCATGCAACCTAGCTTCTTCAGATATCCATTAATGCCAGGGAAACAAAGCATATTCAACCCATCTCTGGGTTTTGTGAGGTTTGGGGTTTTTCCTGCTCATAAATAGCTTGAGAACAATGTATTCACTGTTCAAAATCTTTGGCCAATAATTTTTGCAATTTACACAGAGTTTACAGTTTGCTCAAGTAGCTCATAGTGAGCACTGTCCTCCTCCAAAGCTGCATCAGCAAGCAGGCAGCCCCCACAGCCTCTCAACGAGAGGCACCAGCAATCTCTGCAAACTTCTGCAAACCTCATCCCTTGCTAGAACTAGTGTGCCCTGGTGGAGTCTGGCTCAGGTTCTCCATCCACATCCCAAAACTCTGCATCAGACTTGGTTTCTGCAGCATGATTTAAAATGGAGCTGGAATATTGCTGGCAAGGCATCTCCCACTTTTCCTGCTGCAAGTGCTGTTACCAGAGAGAGAACTCCAGTTAACATCCTCATTTTTTTACATACTGACACCCTCAAAATCAGGGTCATTTCCTCTGGAACGTGGGGGCACTGGACTGAAGCTGGAGTAACTGAAACCCACCACACTCCCCTCAGTGTAGCACCAGGATCCCCAAGCCAGGGCTGAGTGAGCTGGGACCTTTCCAAAGCAGATATTATCTTGGGTCCTGAAAGAGGCCAGCCAAGATCGCTGGAGTGTTTCACCCATTTCTTCTCTGAAGGTGAAGAAGAAGCTGGATCAGGCACTTAGTGCCATGGCCTAGTTGACTAGTCAGGGTCGGGTGGTCTGTTGGACTTGATGATCTTGGAGGACTCTTCCAACCTGGTTGATTCTGTGATTCTCCACTCTTCCACACTTCAACAATAGAAACAACCCACAGGATGTTTGAGTCCCCCTTGCTGCTCAGCATACCCTCCTGGCTAGTTCTTGGTGCTTCCCTGCTCATTGCATGAACCACCCACTAGATGTACCTCTCTGTCCACACTGAAGATCTAGAGAGCCTGGCAATCTGGTTGTTTTTTTTGTCTGAGGGGGGTTGTCACTTTGTTTGAGCCAGCTACCGATTTTATCCACAGCACTTGACAGCACCTGTGGTACCTTGCTAAGATCTCACCCCTGCCAAAGGGTGCAGGCTCCTAGAACTAAACAGTACAGGCAGTTAGCACAAGCTAAGGGAGATTACTGTTACAGAATCATGGAATCACAGAATTGTTTTGGTTGGAAAAGACCTCTAAGATCATTGAGTCCAACCATCAACCCAACACCACCGTGCCCATTAAACCGTGGCCCAAAGTGCCATGTCTATGCATTCTTTGAACATCTCCAGGGATGGTGACTCCACCACCTTCCTGGGCAGCCTCCCCAATGCCTGACCATTTTTTTCAGGGAAGAAATTTTTCCTAATATCCAATCTAAACTTCCCCATGCACAACTTGAGGCCATTTCCTTTCCTCCTATCATTAGCTGCCTGATAAAAAAGACTAATATCCGCCTGGTTCCAACCTCCTTTCAGGTAGATGTAGAGAGCAAGAAGGCATCCATTTCAGCCTCCTCTTCTCCAGATGAAACAATCCTAGTTCCATGGTTTAGTTGATTAGATAGTGTTGGGTGATAGGTTGGACATGATGATCTCGAAGGTCTCTTCCAACCTGATCTATTCTATTCTATTCTATTCTATTCTATTCTATTCTATTCTATTCTATTCTATTCTATTCTGTTCTAGTCTAGTCCATTCCATTCCATTCCATTCTATTGCATTCTATTCTATTCTATTCTATTCTATTCTATTCTATTCTATTCTATTCCATTCCATTCCATTCCATTCCATTCCATACTCTATTCTATACAATACAATACACCAGGTTGGAAGAGACCTTCAAGGTCATCGCGTCCAACCCATCAACCAATCCAACCCACCCAACAACTAAACCATGCAGCCAAGCACCCCATCAAGTCTTCTCCTGAACACCTCCAATGAAGGTGACTCCACCACCTCCATGGGTAGCCGATTCCAATGGGCAATCACTCTCTCCGTGTAGAACTTCTTCCTAACATCCAGCCTAAACCTGCCCTGGCGCAGCCTGAGACTGTGTCCTCTTGTTCTGGTGCTGGCTGCCTGGGAGAAGAGGCCAACCTCTGCCTGGCTACAACCTCCCTTCAGGTAGTTGTAGAGAGCAAGAAGGTCACTCCTCAGTCTCCTCTTCTCCAGGCTAAGCAACCCCAGCTCCCTCAGCCTCTCCTCATAGGGCTTGTGTTCCAAACCCCTCACCAGCTTTGTTGCCCTCCTCTGGACACGCTCCAGCAAGTCAACATCCTTCCTAAACTGAGGGGCCCAGAACTGGACACAGGACTGAAGGTGTGGCCTAACCAGTGCAGTGTACAGGGGCAGAATGACCTCCCTGCTCCTGCTGGCCACACTGTTCCTGATGCAGGCCAGGATGCCATTGGCCTTCTTGGCTGCCTGGGCACACTGCAGGCTCATGTTCAGTCTACAATCAACCAGTACCCCCAGGTCCCTCTCTGCCTGGCCACTCTCCAGCCCCTCTGACCCCAGCTTGTAGCACTGCCTGGGGTTGTTGTGGCCAATGTGCAGAACCTGGCACTTGGATGTGTTAAATCTCATGCCATTGGACTCTGCCCATCTGTCCAGCCTGTCGAGGTCCCTCTATTCTATTCTATTCTATTCTATTCTATTCTATTCTATTCTATTCTATTCTATTCTATTCCATGCCATGCCATGACATGCCATGTCATTCCATTCCATTCTATTCTACTCACCAGAGCTCTTCTCCAGCTGATGTGATTATGTCTTTTTCTCCTAAGACAGTCCCACAGTGATAAATGAAACAGTAGCTCGCATGGAGAATCACTAGCCACAAGATTATAGACTTCAGTTCCAGTAATCATGCATTCAGGCAGTATTTACATGACAAATAAGGAAAACCTCTGACAGAAGAATCTTTCATGCACTTAGCCTGTTTTATCACTCAGCTCACAGTTTTATCTTGCATTTAATCATATTGCCCTTCATCTGCCATCCAGGCACCAAAGTACTCAAATAGCCTTAATCTCTCTGTATCTCATTACAACGGGAGACTATGGGTTTTGCAAAACTTTCTGTTAAGTATGATATATCTCAGCAGCATAAAATATATGCCCCAAACTCCTACAAGTACCTAGGGCTAGCACTATAAATTCTGTGACCATCTTCAAAGAGATGGCACTGGGGTGAAATGACAGAGAAAACACAGAGTGATGGGCGGCTAAAGCCTTATTATTGGATCATAAAGGCAAATGAGAAATATCAAATGCAATCTCGTTTAATGAAGAACACAGAGACATGCACAGCAGTGGGGATGATGGCAAAAGACTTACTTTGAAGACTGTATCCTTCCTTCCTGAGAGCTTTATGACACCAGGCCCCATGCTATCTTGAATGTATCCAGAGGCACTTGAACGTGTCCAGAGAAGGGCAATGAGGCTGGGGAGAGGTCTTGAGCACAAGCCCTAGGAGGAGAGGCTGAGGAGCTGTGGTGGTTTAGCCTGGAAAAGAGGAGGCTCAGTGGAGACCTTATTGCATCCTGAGAGGGGTTGTTTAGCCTGGAGATGAGGAGGCTCAGGGGAGACCTACAGCATCCTGAAAGGAGGTTGTAGCCAGGTGGGGGTTGGTCTTTTCTCCCAGGCAACCAGCACCAGAACAAGAGGACACAATCTCAAGTTGCACCAGGGGGAGTTTAGGATCAAGTTAAGGAGAAAGTTCTTCACAGAAAGAGTTATCGGCCATTGGAACGTGCTGCCCAGGGAGGTGGTGGAGTCACCATCCCTGGAGGTGTTAAAAAAGGGATTGGACATGGCACTTGAAGCCATGGTTTAGTTAGTCATGAAGTGTTGGGTGATAGGTTGGACTTGATGAGGTCTTTTCCAACCTTATTGATTCTATGATTCTATGATCTGTTTAGGGCAAGCACACGGTATCTCAGTATCACAGTACATTAGAGGTTGGAAAGTACCTCAAGAAATCATCAAGTCCCACCCCCTGCCAAAGAAGGGTCACCTAGGGTAGTCTGCACAGGAATGCATCCAGGTGGGGTTTGAAAGGCTCCAGAAAAGGAGACTCCACAATCTCTCTGGGCAGCCTGCTCCAGTGCTCTGTCACTCTCACTCTAAAGAAGTTTCTCCTCATGTTGAGCTGAACTCTTCTATGTCCAAGCTTGGACCTGCTGTTTCTTGTCTTATTAATCTTCACCACTGAAAAGAGCTTGGCCCCCTCCACTTGACACCCACCCAGATATTTATAGACATTGATGAGATCCCCTCTCAGTTTTCTCTAAGACTAAACAGCCCCAGGGCTCTCAGTCTCTCTTCACAGGGGAGATGCTCAGGTCCCCTACTCATCCTCGTGGCTCTCTGTTGGACTCTCTCCAGCAGGTCTCTGTCTCTCTTGAACTGGGCAGCCCCAAACTGGACACAGTATTGCAGGTGTGGTCTCAGCAGGGCAGAGTAGAGGGGAGAAGAACCTCCCTAGCCCTGCTGGCCACACTTTTCTTGGTGCACACCAGGATACCATTGGCTGTTGACAGATCACTTTGTTTTGGTTTTATTCTCTAAATCCGTAGCTGGTCTGACAAAACATGTTTTCAGGCACACCACAACATGACACAATAAGTCAACCATATTTACAAAGATTGCTATTTACTTGATTAACTTCTCATCAGCTTTAGGCCATAGCTGTTCAGTACTGCAAAGCTCTAGGTCCTTAATTGGATGTGATTGTTGTCACACCTTGGTGTTAAATTTGCTCTTCACCTGCCTGGCATTTACAAGTGGAAATCCCTTTAGGCAAATGTATGTGTGAATAACTAATTATTATTATTGTTATTGTTGCTGTTATTTTAGCCTCAGCTTGATGGAGATTTACATTTTGAAGAGCTGCAAGTGACACTGTGGAAGTCTCTGGAACAACTGAATTTGGGGTTCAGTGTTATACTGCAGAGAGCTGGCAATTTATTAGTTACACATTCCATTTGTCTACACCAGTTCCTGTGTATTTTAAGATCCCTGCTTTTAAGTATCTTTAAGACCCCTATTGCTTCAATTACTTGTCACTGTGGCCTGAGGTATCATTATTACACTGAGGATAACAAACAACTCCTCCTATTTGTGTTGCCAGAGCAGTGACTAAGTTACCATCATCAAACAGCAGCAGAGGATGGAGAAGTAAGTGCCATGTGCTGAGTGGTGGATCCTAAATCATAGTCTGCTCTGCCAGCTTTGTGTCTTGGTCTTGAGTAAACCTCTAAAGCTCACTATTGGGCAGAGATGATGGTTATATATAGAATCATAGAATCAGAATCAGTCAGGGTTGGAAGGGACCACAAGGATCATCTAGTTCCAACTCCTCTGCCATGGGCAGGGACACCCTACACTAGATCACGCTGGCCAGAGCCTCGTCCAGCCTGGGCTTAAACACCTCCAGGGACGGGGCCTCAACCACCTCCCTGGATAACCCATTCCAGGGCTTCACCACTCTCATGGGGAAGAACTTCTTCCTCACATCCAGCCTGAATCTCCCCATTTCCAGCTTCATTCCATTCCCCCTAGTCCTATCACTATCTGAGATCCTGAGAAGTCCCTCCCCAGCCTTCCTGTAGGTCCCCTTCAGATACTGGAAGGCCACAATGAGGTCCCCTCGGAGCCTTCTCTTCTCCAGACTGAACAGCCCCAACTCCTTCAGTCTGTCCTCTTAGGAGAGGTGCTCCAGCCCTCTGATCATCCTTGTGGCCCTTCTCTGGACACGCTCCAACACGTCCACATCCCTCCTGTAATAGGGACTCCAGAACTGGACGCAGTACTCCAGGTGGGGTCTCACCAGAGCTGAGTAGAGGGGAAGAAGCACCTCCCTTGACCTGCTGGTCACACTTCTCCTGATGCAGCCCAGGATCTGATTGGCTTTCCGGGCTGCAAGCGCACATTGAGAGCTCCTGTTGAGCTTCTCGTCCACCAGCACCCCCAAGTCTCTCTCCTCAGGGCTGCTCTCCAGCCAGTCCCTGCCCAGCCTGGATTTGTGCCTGGGATTGCCTCCACCCAGATGCAGGACCCTGCACTTGGTCTTGTTGAAGCTCATGAGGTTGGCTTGTGCCCACCTCTCCAGCCTGTCAAGGTCCCTCTGGATGGCATCCCTTCCCTCCAGGGTGTCTACTGCACCACACAGCTTGGTGTCATCAGCAAACTTGCTGAGGGTGCACTCGATGCCACTGTCCATGTCACCCACAAAGATGTTGAACAAGACAGGTCCCAGGACTGATCCCTGAGGGACTCTGTTTGTCCCTGGCCTCCATTGGGACATGGACCCATTGACAGCCACTCTTTGGGTGCGGCCATCAAGCCAGTTCTTTATCCATCTAGTGGTCCATCCATCAAACCCATGTGTCGCCAGCTTGGAGACCAGGAGGTGGTGTGGGACAGTGTCGAAGGCTTTGCTCAAGTCCAGGTAAACAACATCAGTTGCTCGCCCCTCATCTATTAATATGCCCACAACATCACAGAGTGGTGTTAAAGATACACATCCTCTGCAGCTTCTCTGTTGTCATAGGGTTGAGGTCTAATGCTAGGAAAAGGAGGAGTCTGTTTAAGATTAGAAATGCAATATAGAAGGTCTGAGCCTCAGAGCCATTTCATTTGCATTGCAGTGTGTGGCTGGATGTCAGTGCACATTCTGATGGGGACAGCTTTAACTTTCAGTGCTGGGGATATTTGCCTTCTCATGCAAAGCCTTAATTCCTTACTAAGTTTTGACAACTGTCCCCCAATCAAAGTCTGGACACAGCTTCATCTGGTTCTTTTCTGTGAATGTCTTCTTAATGCTCTCTCCGTAGCTTCCTTTTATTTTCTCACAGCCACTACTAACATTTGCTTCAATTAACACAGGTTTTGGCTGTGTAACTTCTGCTAACTTCTTAGAGACAGATTCATCCTGTTGATGGAAAAATAGTCCTAGCCTACAAGAACTGGGCCAGTCCTGAAGAATGCAGAAGTTCAGAGTTTTATCTCATGTGTGTCTGTGCAGCATCTAACTTGAGTCAATCTTAAGGGCAAAGAGCAATGCCATCCTTTATTCACTTGAAATCTACATTTATGATGCCACAGGAGTTCTACATGAAGAGCTCTCTCTCCTTTATGGAGGAGCAGGAAAAAAAAAAACACCCTGTAAACTTGCAGCTCGCACAGAATCCTGCTGTTAGCGTTCCTGCAATCATATCTTTCAGCTAATTTGTTCCCATTAAGCATAATGTTACAGAGAAAAACTGCTTTGCAAACATTTAATGGCTTCTAGCAGTCTGAACAAATGAATCCATAAGTTCCTGCCTCCTTAAATATATATATGTGTGTGTGTATGTGTGCATATATTTCCCCCTTGATATTTAAAAGAAGCAGTCTCTGATTGCTTTGTCCTCCAGGTATGAGACTGTGAGGTCTCAGGCGTTTGAATATTGCTTCTTTCCCTGGGGTTTTGTGGACAAACTAACTCGAAGGCTCAAGCTGTGAGCTGTACAACTGCATCACAGGACTATGTTCTTTCCTTATTCTGCCTGTGATAGGCTACAAGCACAAAACCTCTGGTGGCAGGACCAGACAGAGAGCTGTGCCCAGCAGGTCTAGGGAGGTTCTTCTCCCCCTCTACTCTGCCCTGCTGAGACCACAACTGGAATACTGTGTCCAGTTTGGGGCTGCCCAGTTCAAGAGAGACAGAGACCTGCTGGAGAGAGTCCAACAGAGAGCCACGAGGATGAGTCGGGGACCTGAGCATCTCCCCTGTGAAGAGAGACTGAGAGCCCTGGGGCTGTTTAGTCTTAGAGAAAACTGAGAGGGGATCTCATCAATGTCTATAAATATCTGGGTGGGTGTCAAGTGGAGGGGGCCAAGCTCTTTTCAGTGGTGAAGATTAATAAGACAAGAAACAGCAGGTCCAAGCTTGGACATAGAAGAGTTCAGCTCAACATGAGGAGAAACTTCTTTAGAGTGAGAGTGACAGAGCACTGGAGCAGGCTGCCCAGAGAGATTGTGGAGTCTCCTTTTCTGGAGCCTTTCAAACCCCACCTGGATGCATTCCTGTGCAGACTACCCTAGGTGACCCTTCTTTGGCAGGGGGTGGGACTTGATGATTTCTTGAGGTACTTTCCAACCTCTAATGTACTGTGATACTGAGATACCGTGTGCTTGCCCTAAACAGATCATAAAGTGGCCAGTGCAAGCTGTTAAAGGAGAGTAGTCAGAGTCCAAAATCTTTAATGCTGCTTTCCCCCATGAATTTCTGTATCCCAGGCTGTTTTCTTGTAGGGCTGATTTGATCTCATTGTCTGTACCTTGTCTTTCACCAGCAACTCCAAAATAAACTACTTTGTCCCATCAAAATGTGGGTTCAGGCTTGTAGAGGTTCTGAAGTGTCCTGGGAAATGACACAGCTGTGAAGGATTCCTTCTGAGGCTGCCTTTACACCTGCTCCATTCATGGACATCACCACTCCAGTAACTATTCTAGCTCAAGTGTCTTTGTGCTTTGTCCCAGAGATGTTGTCCCTTGCAAGGTAAGTACCAAATCCTGCACATGGCCAGGCACAACTGTAATGGCAGAGAGTAGGGGACGGGTGCTGGACACACATCTTGAGAGACTGAGCTGCTTCCAACCATGTCTACCCTCCAGGGCAGCTGTTCTCCACGGATCTGGCCCTGGAAGGAATATTATGCAGTAGAACTGGTCAACAACACCAGGATCTTACTTTTGGAAGGAACTGGATGGGATGCTTGGTGCCAGGGTTTAGTTGATTAGATGGTGTTGGATGATAGGCTGCACTTGATGATCTCAAAGGTCTTTTCCAACGTGGTTAATTCTATTCTATTCTATTCTATTCTATTCTATTCTATTCTATTCTATTCTATTCTATTCTATTCTATTCTATTCTATTCTATTCTGTTCTGTTCTGTTGTGTTCTACTCCTATTCTATTCTACTCTATTCTATTCCATTCCATTCCATTCCATTCCATTCCATTCCATTCCATTCCATTCCATTCCATTCCATTCCATTCTTCCATTCTTCCATTCCATTCCATTCCATTCTAAATTCTGCTGTACAGGATAGGAAGAGTCCAAGGAGAACATACACAGGTCCCCGTGACTGGACTGGGAGCAGAATTAAGGCTGCCAAGATCTCCAGCTGCTCATAGCTGAGTCTCTTGAACAAATGAAAAGATTCTCAGCTGCTTGTCTGTCCATTACTGGAATGGTTGGTCTCCAATTTGTGAAAGAAAAGCAAATTGTGGGAAAATAAAACCAAGAAATGAAAGGATTGTTCACAAACTCCATCTTTAAGATGTGGGACAGGATGCAGAGTTACCTTCTTCAGGACTGGGGGTGCTGTGCAGTGATTTGCTCTTGTGAACAGTGTTTCTGCAATGCTTTCATTTTAGACCTCACTTAAATGGCAGAACAAAAGGGAATTAAACCCTCCAAACTGCAAACAAACTCTTTGCTACCATACAGGTAAGGAAAGGGATATCTGCATCCAGTCAGCACTTTAAGTTTGTGTCCTTACCACAAGATTTTAGTTCCTCTCACATTTACTTTTCCCCTCCTTGCTTGAAAATCCTATTGTATGAGCTACTGTAGCACGGCAGATGTAAGCACCAGGCTTGTTTATCCCCAGGCACAGCAAATCAACTCCTCCCTTGATAAAGACAGACTGGCTTTTTCAGTTGGCACCTCACCCAGAGGTAATCTTAAGATGTTGCAGACAGATCAGCATTATAGATGTTCTACAGAATGCAAAATTAACAGCTCAGGCCTTTTAAAATTGAAATTGACACTGTTTTCACATTGCTTTACCTGCAAAGACATGAAGAACCTCAGACTTCAGTGGGAGCAGAAAAAACACCCATCACTCACACATTTTCTAAAGTACCATGGATTTCCTAAAATAGCTATGCATAATCTTCTAATTGCAGATTATTTGGTGTTAATTACACAGAATTCCTTGCTCTCTGTCAAGGTTTCCTCAACATCTACTTCTTCCTAACAATAGATTCAGATTGGATGTTAGGAAGTTCTTCCTGATGAGGGTGGTGAGAGACTGGCACAGGTTGCCCAGGGAGGAGGTGGAAGCCTCATCCCTGGAGGTTTTTAAGACCAGGCTGGATGTGTCTCTGAGCAACCTGCTGTAGTGTGAGGTGTCCCTGCCCATGGCAGTGGGGTTGGAACTAGATGATCCTTGAGGTCCCTTCCAACCCTAACAATTCTATGATTCTATGACTCTAATATTCCCTGATCTATAACTATGTGTCCAGAGAAATGCAACAAAGCTGGGGAGGGGTTTGGAGCACGGCCCTATGAGGAGCAGCTGAGAGAGCTGGGGTTGCTTAGCCTGGAGAAGAGGAGGCTCAGGGGAGACCTTCTTGCTCTCTACAACTACCTGATGGGAGGTTGTAGACAGGTGGGGGTTGGTCTCTCCTCCCAGGCAACCAGCACCAGAACAAGAGGACACAGTCTCAAGCTGCACCAGGGGAGGCTTAGGCTGGATATTAGGAAGAAGTTCTTCCCAGAAAGAGAGATTTGCCATTGGAATGTGTTGCCCAGGGAGGTGGTGGAGTCACCAACACTGGAGGTGTTTAAAAAGAGACTGGATGAGGTGTTTGGTGCCATGTTTTAGTTGATCAGATGGTGTTGGATGATAGGTTGGACTCAATGATCTCAAACGTCTTTTCCAACATGGTCTATTCTATTCTATTCTATTCTATTCTATTCTATTCTATTCTATTCTATTCTATTCTATTCTATTCTATTCTATTTAAAACAATTACTTCAGACCATGAGGGAAATAATAGACCTTCAAACTACCAGTGGAACCATGCTGCCATTTCAGGCCTGTCAAGGAGTGAAGGAAGGACTGTTCAGCATTTTGGGAGAAGAAAGGGCCATTTCTCTAGCAACTCAGTGAGTTTTTAGCAATAATTGTTTAAAGAACCTCATTAGCATAAGAAAAAGACTCTTGGTGAAAATGAATTAGCAGTCACAGTGCAGGTGAAGCAGGCAGATAATATATGCAAGGTAAATGGAATTTATTGTGAATGTGTTCTATCACATGGCTGACATTTCCACCTGCCGTTTTATTTCCTTTTCTTTCTGCCATCCCCTGCCATGTCACTGGGAAACAGAATACAGAATGTAGAATTAACCAGGTTGGAAAAGACCTTCAAGATCATCAAGTCCAACCTGTCACCCAACACCATCTAATCAACTAAACCATGGCACCAAGTGCCTCATCCAGTCTCTTCTTAAACACCTGCAGTGATAGTGACTCCACCACCTCCCTGGTCAGCACATTCCAATGACCAATCACTCTTCTATGAACAACTTCTTCCTAACATCCAGTCTGAACCTCCCCTGGCACAGCTTGAGACTGTGTCCTCTTGTTCTGTTGCTGGTAGCCTGGGAGAAGAGAACAACCCCCACCTGGCTATAACCTCCCTTCAGGTAGTTGTAGAGAGTAATAAGGTCTCCCTGAGCCTCTTCTCCATGCTAAGCAAACTCAGCTCCCTCAGCCTCTCCTCACAGGGCTGTGCTCCAAACCCATCCCCAGCTTTGTTGTCCTTCTCTGACACCTTCCAGCAATTCAGCATCACTTAAATTTCCTGCTCCATGTGGGAACAAAGCCTGTACCTGGAGAATATGTCATCTTTGCTTCCAAGGGATGCTCACCATCACCAGGTGGCCCACCAAAGGCACTTCTTGCCAGCAGTGGTTTGCAGCTATCTCTGGCACCTGTGTCAGGGAGAGAACATCTGCCTCGAACTGTGAGGAAATAGGAAGAAGGATCCTGATGTGCTCCACTCAGTGTGTAAAACATCCAGGTCTAGGTCTGAAGTACTTTTTTTCACTCTGAGAGTGATGGAACACTGGAACAGGCTGCCCAGGAGGATTTTTGGAGTCTTCAAAACCTGCCTGGGTGCATTCCTGTGTGATCTGCTCTAAGTTATCCTGCTCTGTCAGGGGGTTGGACTGGGTGGTCTCTGGAGCCCCTTCCAACCCCTAACATTCTGTGATTCTGTGATTCTGTGAAAGTGGATCAGTGAACAGGAATGCAAGGACAGGGCAGTACTGCAGAGATTTTAGGTTGGTGTCACTGGGTGACGTATGTGCACAGAAACATCTCCAGTAAGGAGTGGTTCAGAGGATGGGGTTCTCAGCTGGGGAACAGAGTCCACACCTTCCCAACACCGAGGGGTCACACTCACCTCTCCTTTCCTTGTGGCAGGAATCCCAAACACAGGGTGTTGTTGTCATCATTGTGGTCATCATCACCATTACCACCTTATTGCTCTCTACAACTACCTGAAGGGAGGTTGTAGACAGGTGGGGTTGGTCTCTCCTCCCAGGCAACCAGCAACAGAACAAGAGAACATGGTCTCAAGCTGCACCAGGGGAGGTTTAGGCTGGATATTAGGAAGAAGTTCTTCCCAGAAAGAGAGATTTGCCATTGGAATGTGCTGCCCAGGGAGGTGGTGGAGTCACCATCACTGGAGGTATTTAGGAGGAGACTGGATGAGGCACTTGGTGCCATGGTTTAGTTGAGTAGGTGGTGTTGGATGATAGGTTGGACTCAATGATCTCAAAGGTATTTTTCAACCTGGTTAATTCTATTCTATTCTATTCTATTCTATTCTATTCTATTCTATTCTATTCTATTCTATTCTATTCTATTCTATTCTATTCTATTCTATTCTATTCCTCTGTATGGAAACAGTGGTAACTGCTACTCTTTTAGAACTATGTTTAGCAGTGTTTGGTTGGAGAAAGAATAGAAGAAAAATGAGATGAGCCTTTCCAGGTAGATCCTCCCCACTCCTAGCCATCAACAATTGAGTGACTGCTTGACATGGGCATCGTACCCACAATTCACAGCAAAGGTTGTGTCCCCTCCACGTTTCTCAGATGTCTTTTGGATGCATTAAACTCTGTTTATGGTGGTAAATTCAAGAGTGGAGCAAACAGAAGCAGCTTGTTTTAAATTTGTTGGCTGAGTGAATGTCCCCCAGTTTATAGAGTGAAAGGAACACTGAGTCATCATTCTTCATTCACCTTTTCCACATCACTCATGATTTTAGAACCCCTTGCTAGACCCCTCTTCAGTCACACCTTCTCCAAACTGAGTCCACGTTTATTTGGAGTCTCCTCATATGGAGGTTTAGAGAAATCCAGCTGGGTCCTGCCTAATTCACCTCACACTTTGCAAGATGGGGGGGGGAAAAAATGTAGCTATTATACTGTATAATCTGAGAAATAATATTTGATCATGTAATTAGACTGTATCATAGGCAAATGCACTAGGGAACAGAGTTAATGTTGCATGTACAACCTTAATTTTATTTCCTGACTTTTAAATGCTGAATTAGGCAACTTTAACATTTCCTTAATGCAATTTTTGTATGGAATATTATATAGCCTATTACATATGCATGCATACTGAAATATGGAATACATTAGGCTGTAGTCCATAGATCGTGGCACACACATCTGAGTACTAGACGTCAGCACTAGTCTCAACTGGCACTGGCACAAAGTTACCCAAGGCATTCCTGAGAGCTGCTCAAAACAAGTGTGACCAGCAGGGTGAGGGAATTGATTCTCCCCTCTGCTCTCATGAGACCCCACTGGGAGTGCTGCACCCAGTTCTGGGGCCCTCAACACAAGAAGGGCATGGAACTGTTGTACTGAGTCCGGAGGAGGGCCATGAAGGTGATCAGATAGCTGGAGAACCTCCCCTATGGGGCCAGGCTGAGATAGTTGAGGTTCAGCCTGGAGAAGAGAAGGCTCCAAGGAGATCTTATAGAGGTTTATAGTACCTGAAACAGACCTACAGGAAAGCGGAGATGGATTTTTTTACAAGGGCTTGTAGTGACAGAACAAGGGAGAATAGCAGTAAGCCATCCAGCTTTAAGCAATTTAGATTGGATATTAGAAAGACATTCTTTACAGTGAGGGTGGTGAGACATTGGAACAGGTTGCCCAGGGAGTTTATGGATGGTACTTCCCTGGAAGTGTTCAAGGCCAGATTGGATGGAGCCTTGAGCAAGCTGGTCTAGTGGGAGGTGATCCTGCCCATGGCAAGAGGGTTGGAACTAGATGATCTTCAAGGTCTCTCTTCTCCCAGGCAACCAGCAACAGAACAAAAGGACACAGTCTCAAGCTGTGCCAGGGGAAGTTTAGCCTCCAGGTGAGGAGAAATTTCTTCCCAGAAAGAGTAATTTGCCATTGGAATGTGCTGCCCAGGGAGGTGGTGGAGTCACCATTCCTGGAGGTGTTCAAGAGGGGATTGGACGTGGCACTTGAAGCCATGGCTTAGTTAGTCATGAGGTGTTGGGTGATAGGTTGGACTTGATGATCTCTGAGGTCTTTTCCAACCTGGTTGATTCTATGATTCTGTTCCATTGCAGAGGCATGTTACTGAACAAACTACAGGGAAGACACTTGGATGAGCCAGAATACAGGATTGATTGATCCAGCTAATCTAAATAATTCAATATTCAGTCACTGAATGAAAACTAAAGCACATCATACGTGTATTGTCATGACAGTGTGACACAAAATGGTGCTGTTGGACATGAGGTTTTATTTCCCTGGTCAAAGACATCTAATCCATGTCAGGGCGACAAAAGGTTAACATCATATGACAGGAGCAAGAAATCCACTGCCTTCAGAGGTTACTTCTTGAAGAATGTCAGCGTGGACTGAATGGAATACACCACTAATAAATCACAGCGATGTTCTTCCAATAGACTAAGTGATTTTTGAAAAGGGCAAAAA